>PVIY010031788.1:0-29691 GCA_004026745.1 Myrmecophaga tridactyla | reverse complement strand
ATTAATTCTGAAACACTATTAAACATTAACTTATAAAATTTGAGCATTTATTTTAACACATTTTTGTATGGATACACAATAATCATGTAAAACTGCAAAAAGTAAAATATTCATGTTAAAATAATGCTTCTAGATAATTAAGAAGTAAAAAATGAGGCCTCTAGATAGTCAAAAATTAACAAATAATTTTTATATCATATATATTTGTTGCTGTTTATTTAAAATGAAAAATAGGTAATGAAGTTTTACCTAACTTTAGGTATTTATAGGCAATTTTCAGTAGATGACCTATATATTTCAATTAAATTAAATTTTCTTTAATAGAAGGTGTATTTGTACACACACGTGTACACACACACACACACACACACACACTCCAGTCCACACATACAAAATTATTGACTCTTGGGAATGAAAGAAAGGTATTCATTCAAGTAAATTATTTTTTGCTCTTAACTCCTGGTATCAAAGTAAAGTGTTCTAATGATTCAGGGTATATTTCCCATGGAGGGTGCATTTGTCATTGTGTATGAAATAGTCTTCTTCTTCTTTTTTTTTTTGTTTTTTGCATGCTGTATGGAAGGGTCACATTTCATTCTTTTTCCATGTGAGTATCTCGTTATTGCAGCACCATTGTTGAATTTTTGTTTTGTTCTGTTTTATATTTGTTTGTTTCCTTGTTTTATTTATTTTGGGGAAATGCATGGGCCGGGAATTGAGCCTGGGTCTCCCACCTGGCAGGTGAGAATTCTACCACTGAACTCTGTACCCCCCACCTCATTTGTTCTTAATAAGGAATTTGGGAAGGGTCAAGGTGGTTTGCAAAGAGTCATCTGAATATGCCAAAATGTTTTCTGGAATACTTCAACCGCATTGCTGGGCTATGCCTTCTTATACTGCTCCCTTCTAAATATTTATTTTTAAAGGGTAATTTTCAACTGTTCTTTCTGCCCAGAGTTATTTCATCAGAAAATGTCTTTCAACCTTTCCTTCTTAAAGAGACACCATTTTCACTACTTAAAGTACTCCTGGGAAGATTACGAATATAGGCACATCTTTGACATATTAAACATATTCAAGGAAATTATAATTAATCTTTAAACCTTGAAATTTAGTATTTTCTGCACCTTCTTTGGAATTGACAGAATATAACATAACAATATTATTTAGGGAAAAAAGCATTATATATTGAATGACCCTTACTGTCCTTTTAACATAATGGCTCCCAAGTTAGAGAATCATATATATCCTGTAATATGTGTAGTATCTGTATCCAGGTAAAATGAATATTCAACCTATGTTTTAAACCTTTCCAAGGGCTCAAGTAAAAATTCAATAATAACAAGAAATAATAATAACATACGTAATTTCGATTATTTTCCCACAAAGTATTTGAAGATGACTGTTAATTTTGGTAAGGATGAATATAGTTATATCAAACAAGTTATATGGGTGCTATGGCAGGCTTCACCATACTAACTCTATGACTTTGAACAGATTATTTTAACTCTCACTCTCTAGCTAGCTATACAGAAATAAGAGTATAGATGATCTAATTTATAATGAACATAGCAGACACTAAAGTTTCAGTCTTGTTTCAAATAAGTGAAATAAAATAGTATATATCCATATATTTACATTTTATTTATTGATTATATGAATACAATTTATATTATATTTATTTCCATTTTAACATGTGTGTGCATGTGTTAAATAAAAATGTGCTACATATATGACTATATATATGAATTTATATGAAAAACTAACATCCAAGGTGAACATTTATATAACATTTTACAGATCAATAGGAATTTGGAATTGAACTCTACTATTAGAGCTTTTTATAAAAGTTCAACATCACCTTTACTGGAATTTCTAGCCTAACAGCCTTCCCTGTGAAGTTTAGACTTGCCAACCCTTGTCAGCCTCCACAATCATATGAGCCAAATTCTTAACATACATCTCTTAGATAGGTAGACGATAGGTAGGTATGTAGTTAGATATTTATATAGAAAAATAAATTGATACATATTGATTAAAATATAACTATGGGCTATGGATTATATATTATTATAATTATATCTCTCATTGATTCTGTTTCTCTGGAGAACCTTGGTTGATATAGATGACTTTTAAGATAAAACACTTTGGGTAGTCAGCCTGATAACTGTGGATCCCACCTGTGGAACAGAATTTGAGAGAGCTTAGAAATCTCACAGGATATCATAAGGATCACATGAGAATTATCATTTGTTTTCTGAGGTCAATCACTGGTGACTAGAGAAATTGCCAGTTAGATTTGGGCATAGTGCAATTTGCTTCTGATTATAATTATAAGAAATTGTAGGTTGTGATTCACATCTATTGAGAAAGAAAGGAGATCCATCTTCTGTCTATACCCAGAGTTTGTACATTGTCTAGAATACCAGACTATAGGTCACTATGGAAAGGAATGAGGAGCAAACTTACAAAATACAACATGGAAAACTGATGTCCGAAGGATTTGTAAGTTAGACTCCTTTAGCAGGTGTACACTGAACCTGAGGCTCTGAGTCTGCATAAATTGGAGATACTCCTAGAAGTAGGAATGTGGGTTGGAACCATAAAAGTGTACCCTATATTGATGCAAATACATGACAATGTAGAGTTATAATTAGAAGAGACAACCAAAGAATACAAAAAAGTTGAATTCATTCACAGGTTATTCCTTTTCTATTCTGTAGTATCAGTTGATTTAAATTTCCTTTGCTATTATTTACTCTTGCTATTACAAAGCTTACTAATACGCAAGCAAAACAAGGAACTTTGCCTTTTAAGGCTCAGGTAATCAAACAGCAAAGAAAATTAAATCTAAGAGTGAACAAAACAAATACATTACTTTGAAAGAGAATTTTTGCTTGCATGGATGATGAACTAACTGCAATAGACTCATTCTGCTGCCAAAACCCACCAAAAAAAAAACTGGAAAAAGGATAGGACTCACTCTTTCCCATCATTGTAAAACTTTCATTGTGAGAATGGGACACCTTAGAGAAAAAGCTTTGCATGTCCCCAGTTTTATTCTTGGAGATCATTCTCAAACTATCATGCAGGAGGGGGAAACCCAACAGAGCTAAGTGGTCTTTAGTTAAGTATAAAATTCTATTCCAGGATTTTAAGAAAGTCAAAGTGGCTAGAATAGGGCAGAGTAACAGAAAGAAAGGACTGATGCAGAGAAAAAACTATAAAATTCTGCAAAAAGGAGTACTGGGGTATTTGTCTCAATACCAATATGCACACGTTTGATTTGAAACTCCATAAGGTCAGACATGGAAAAGCTCCTTGGGAAAGATAATTATTGAGGAGTTATTAGAAGCTGCAACATTTCTGGAGCTCACATAGGTTTGCAGATCTTCCATGTTCCCATGAGCCAGAATGAAGAGAACTCATTGAATAACAAGATATTAAGTAGATTCTCTTAAAAATTCATAATTTGTTAGATGGTCAAAAGCAGCAACTAGAGTCAAGGCCACTCGAGACCCGCCCTAATAAACCTTAAAGTCAATCTTCAATAATTAAGGTAGACATCAAGAAATTGTCTCCAAAACAAATTTCAATTAAAGAATAAAATAAAATATGTTTCTACATATAAAATTTATAATTTCAGTATCTAATGAAAATGTTAGGTGTGAAAAGAAGAAAAAAAAATGTGACCAATAATTAGGGAAAAAAAGTAAGTAGGAATAAACCAAAAGGCTAAATATAATGTAATTGAAAGACAATGATGTTAAAATAGTGATTACAAATATGCTCAATATGCTCTGTGGATTCAAGAAATATAAACATAATGAAGAAAGAAATGGAAGATACTTAAAAATACCTAATTGAATATCTTGGGTTGAAAAATTAATTATCCACAATGAAAATTTTCTCTAAAGAACTAAAAGTACATTGAAAAAATACCAGACAATCCAAATAAGGAAAACAGAAATTAGAAAATAAAAGCCAGACAGAAAAAAATAACTAAAAAAAAAAGCAAAATCTGTAGAATTTTGTTTAAACAAGCATGAAAGTAGTCTTAGAAATGGAAAAGAGGAAAATATTTGAAAAATTAATAGCTAGAAAATTTCTAAAATCATCAAAATTATATCATATAGATGCAATGAAATCTAAATAGCATAATGCAAAGAAAACTACACCAAAACAAATAATAATTAGATTGCTGAAAACCAGTGATTAAAGGAAAATTTTAAATCACCTAGAGATAAAATGACATATCTCTTATAGATGAACAAAGATAGCTATCTGCATACTTCTTAACATAAACTATGTAAGCCAGAAGACAGTTAAATGACATCTTTAAAATGCTGGTAATTGGGGAGTATGTCAGCCTAGAATTATACACTATGTGGACGTATCTTCAAAAAAAAAAAAAAAACTCTGTCATACAATAATACAATTTGTTGAGGGGAAGTTTGCAATATAAAATACATTAAAGGAAATTCCTCAGGTGGGAGAAAACACTACAACGTGAGAAAACTGTTCAATACAAGATATAAAAACCTCTTTTAGGTAGAATATGTGGGTAAATGTCATTGTTGTCATCTCTATCATTGTCATCATCATCAACCGAGGAATACAAAGTTGGTTTAAAATTCAGAAACCAGTTAATGAAATTCACTATATTAAAGGAAGACAAGATGGATGCCTTTAATCTGACACAATTCAATCATCATTCAAGATGAAAAAAATATAAACTTTAAGCAAATGAGGAATAAAAGGAAATTTGTTTGACCCAATAACAGGTTTCTAGATAAAGCTAACATATGTAATGCTGAATGGCTGTTTTTTTCCCTCTAAAATCATGTAAAAGGCAAAAATGAAGTAGAAATTGAATGGTAGCTTCAAAAAAAGTTAATTCTATGCCCAATTCTCAGAATCTGTGAATGCTCTGAACCTGATTTGGAAAAAAAAAAAAGGTCTTTGCAGATGCAAGTTAAGTTAAAAATCTTGAAATAAAAAGATCATATCAGATTATTCAGGCAGACCCTAAATTCAGTGACACGTAGCCTTATATGAAACACACAGAGGGAAAGACATACAAAAGGGAAGGCGGCGATATGACCACAGGTACAGACTGGAGTGATGCAGCCACAACTCAAGAAGTGCTAATAGCTACTAGAAGTGTCAGAGCCAAAGAGCACATTATATCCTAAAGCCTCCAGAGGGAATTTAGTCCTGCCAGATACTGGACTTCTAGCTTCCACAGTGGTGAAAGAATAAATTTCTGTTGTTCAAAGTTGCTAAATTTTGGTAATTTTTCCTGGCATCCTTAAGAAACTAAATACAGATATCCACTTCTATTCAACATTCTACTGACCATCTTAACCAATGCAATATATCAAGACAAAGAAATAAAAGGCTTATGGATTACAAAGGAAGAAGTAAAGTTGTCTTTTTATCATGGACATCATGATCATACACGTAGAAAATCCTAAAAAGTCTTGCAAAAAAGTTGCTAGAATGAATAAGTAATTTAGCAAAATCTTAGGATATGGTGTTAATATTCAAGCTAAATTCTAATTCTATAAGCTAGCACTCAATAATTGAAAAATAAAATTTAAAAAACCATGTAAAATAGCATCTAATAAACTGAAATATTAAAAATAATATTTATTAGACTATTATGCAGGAAAGTACACAACATTGCTGGAGAAACGTAAGAATACCTAAATAAAGAAGGAGGAATATAATGTTCATGTATCAAAATAGTTAATGTTGCTAAAACATCACTTCTTTCCAAATTCATTTTAATTGCTGTCCCAGTGAAAGTACAAAAGACTTTAATTTCTTTGTCCAAATTGACAACATGATTCTAAGTTTTATATAAAAGTGTAAACAACATGGAATAGCCAGAACAATTTTGAAGTAGAAGAATTTGGAAGAATTAGGCAATCTGATTTCAAGAATTACTATAAAGATATAGTAAGTGAAATAAGTCAGTGTAGCAATGGCATAAGGATTAATGTTCAAATCAAAGGAATAGTGTAGAGAGTCCTGAATTTAATCTATGAATACAAAATCAATTGATGTTTCAACGAAAATGCCAAGGCAATTCAAAGCACAAGTATAGTCCTTGCAACAAGTGGTGCCATAATAACTGGTAATAATATATAGATATATAGATAGAGATATATAGTTAAAACACTAATTAGATATCACTATGCACCTACTTGAATAAGTAAAAAATAATTAAAATCCAAAGTGTTGCAAAGAATGTGGAACAACTGGAATGTTCATATATTGTGAGAATGCAAAATAACACCTTAGAAAATAGTTTGATAGTGTCTAAATATGAGTAAAAACACAAAAACAAAAAGGAACAAGTCTATCATATAGTTGAACCATATAGATGAACCAGAATGAGGAAGAAAAGACAAAATTGGAGAGATAGAGGTTGAGATTAAAGAGAAAGGGGAGAGGGAGAGGGAGACTCAAGGTGTATTGTTAAATTCGTTTGTACAAACATCCTTTGTACCTCTCAATTATTCTGGACCATAATCAAGAACTACCCCTTAACAGTTTAGTTACATGAGCCATTGAAACTGTTAAGCCAATAATACTGCTAACTGAAAGCAAAATAGTCATAAATTATGTAAGAATTTTTGTTCTGCATAACTCAACCTGAGTCAATGTTATGAAGCACCTCCTAAAACAAAATTAAAATTGAAATAAATTACTAGAACATGAGGAGTAAGAATTCCACATAGAGGATGCTCTGCCCTGTTTTTATCACAATATGGCAATATATAGAGTTTTGCAATATTGTGCACCTTTAAGTGTGAGTACATAAAAATGAAGGGCATGGCAAAAAGAACATAAATTTATGGAATATTTATTATATAACAGGCATTAAACTAATTTTATAGGCACCACCTTATTAAAACAAAACTATAAGGTAGGTAATAACCTTATCGCAATGTGAATATAGGGAAGTATTGAAAGAACTAGAAATATATTGCCTATAAAATGTGGTCATAAAATGTTAAAGTGTTTGATGTGGAAAATCTATTTTGTGTATCTACTGATTCTGATCTAGGGTCAGATAGAAATGACAACTGGAAAGCAGATTTAAGTCAATATTACCAGTGTAAGTATAGTAGTTCAAAAATGGAATGGGCTACTTTGTGAGGCAATAAGCTGGAAATAGTCAAATAGTGTCTGGATTTTTTCTTTCTGCATATATTACGGGAAGTAAACTAGCAAATAGTGTTACAATGGATGGGGCATTGGAATAAATCACCAAAGATTAGGATATCTTTCAATTGGACAATTTAATGATATTATTTGACTGGAATTACTGGGCAATACACAGTGGATCACATCAATAATCACATTATGGAGATCAAGTTATATAATATGAGTTCTAAAAATTTCTTTGAGAACCTAAAAGGTCCAAGTTCTGTAAAAGTTGTTTTATATATTTATTATTTTATTTATCACAACTTTTCTAAGAGATTGGCATTATCTTATTTTCAAATGACAAAGCAGCAGATCAGAGCAGTTGAGAAGTTTATTCATGTCCACAAGCCTAGTAATTGGAAGAAATGGGATTTGAATCCAGGAATGCCTCAAACTTTTCTTTAGGACTCAATGTTGGCTAAAAATAGCCATGGTTAATGTTACTATTACATGAAATCACTCATCATCACCCAAAGAAATAAATTGGAGAATCTGGAATTTTCTTACAGTATCTCACACACATGACATTACTTTGTGCACAAACACACACACACACACACACACACATCACAACTCATTATTTTGTCTTGAAAACATTAAATGAATATACATTCCAGATATTCTTCCTTCATTCTGATTCTGGAAATTTATTTTTTTTTAGTTTTTTGTTGAACTCATAAACATCTCAAACTAGTCACCTTCCTAGAAGGTCACATTTTAAGATATTGGCATGCTTTGAATAGCTCAGGGTCATAGATTAAGAGCCCTTGTCCATTCATAAGTGACCAAACGCTAAACGTTACAAAAAAGAAAAAAGAAAAAAGAGATCGTTCATTTAAAAAATTGAAGCTCCATTTCCTGCTACTCCAGATATCCTCTAAGAAGAACAAATGGCATGGAACATCAGCCTAATGATAGTAATACCAGGGCTCGGTTTAGCTTGTAGCAACATTTATGCTCTGTGTCTGATTACATCTCTGTAATAATTACAGAGATTTGGCAACGCTGCTTATATAACTATTGACCATAAATTATAGTTAGAACAGCTTTGGAAACTGATGGCAGGGCAGCTGACACTTTTAATTTACTGATCCTGTTGTCATTAGTGTAAAGTAGGTGGTAAGGTGAAAAGAGGGTCAGGACTAAATCTTTCACATCTTGAAATTCTGCCCACAACCATAGCAGACAATTACCTGTCATAAAGGATTACTCAGGCAGTCTTTTAACAAGACTGACATCTGCTGGCCCTTGTAAGCAATTCAAACTAGCCCAATTTTACAATCCTCTGCTAGTGCCTAGCTTTATTTCTGCAGATGGCAAATCAGCTGAGTTTATGATTACAAAGGACAATATTTAACACAAGAAAACTCTCATTCAGTTATTTTGAATTTCTAGTTCAAACAAAATCAGGGTTCTGAATTTCTTTGTTTTTCATTGTGGTATTTCATTTGCAAGGTTTTTGATTACATGTTTTGTTTTCTTTGCAGAAATGTTAGATTTTCTTTTTTAAGTTTGAATACCTTATCTTTATGGTAGCTGAGAAATTTTCTAAAACTTGATTTTTTGAGCAGTTGATTGTGATATCCCAGTACAATTTAAGTTTATTCAAATAAATTGATTATGAAAACATCACTCAAGGGTTTGATTGATTGATTGTTGCTGCCTGATGGAATCTCAGCCATCCTCCAAGAAGGAAAATAATTGTTCATTGTTCCCCTAATTAATTGTTCCTTCTTTCTTGAGTGAATACATATATGGGTTCATGAATGTCTGTAACTATTCTCATCTCAGTTAATCTGTCTGCAAAAATAGTGCCATCTATTGTGAATGCCTTGCATTTTTATGAATCGGTTCTCTTTATTTTAGTAATTATGAAAAAAGGATCTTTTTTAATCAAGTGAATATTTGTAGACATTCATTTTGTTATTTTTATCATTAAATTGCTTTATTAGTCCTACAACTATAGAGCTTACAAAAATTTAGTACAAACTTTGTATAACTATATGGCATACAGGCATATAACATATCACTCATTTTATACTTATAATGATTCATACGAAATATTTTTTTGACAAAACTGTTTTAAATCTCTAAATAAAAAGTTTGTATAAAAGGTGAAGATACAAGCAATTGTCTAAAAATATAAAATATTTATAATATAAAAAATGAAGACTCAGGGTGGGCCACGGTGGTTCAGCAGTGTTCATCTTTGTATTTCATCCTATTTAAAAGTATAAAAGTAAATGCACATTCGATTTCTTTTTTTTTTTTTTTTTTTTGCATGGGCAGGCACCAGGAATCGAACCCGGGTCTCCGTCATGGCAGGCGAGAACTCTGCCTGCTGAGCCACTGTGGCCCGCCCCACATTAGATTTTTCAGTACTTTTGACAATAATAGAATTCAAGCATTCTTAATGACACTGTAACAGATCAATTAATAGAAATAGTTATCTATTTACATCATTGTTTCATAGTTATTAGCTGAGAATGTTATTTCATTTTAATGATTTATAGTTTAATGATTTTTTTTCCTGGAATGATCTTTGAAATATTCATTGGTATCTTTCCTCCATTCCCATTTTTTCTTAACTTCTCTGTACATGGAGATTTGGGAAAGGCATATTTCCAGTGGGGTGCCCTAGAGAAATCAGGAAACTAGGTACAAATTATTTACTTTAAATGAAAATCTTCAACCTAGTCCAGTAAAACTGGAAGTAACTTTTTTTTTAATTATAAAAAGGAAGAATAGGAAATACCAGCTGAGTGACCCCCCCAGGGGCACTAAATAAGAACCTCCAAAATGGGGACTGGAGGAATTGGGTGGGAGTGTGGAAGACTCTTAGAAAAGTAGGACCTTTAGATCATAAATCTTGTACCTGTCCCCTTCATTCCATCCGTTAGGTCAATTTCCTAGAAAAGAGGGGGAGAAACTGACCTCCTTATTTAAGTAGAAGGATCCAAATGCAGCGTCCTCTTATCCTACCAGCTTTCTATGTTTGATAGACACAGTCTAGGTCAAAGATACTTCAAGGCTTACCTGCAGAGATCAACATGAACTCAGCTTCGAGCAGGACTCTGGGAGAGGGGCTCAGAGAACACAACAAAGAATTTTCAAGTACCATAGATGTAATGCTGAGAGTGTGAATTCCCCAAATGATACTGTGATCCAGCTTGGAAATGGTGATGAGAACCTTGTCACTCAGAAACCAGAAAAGGGAACAACCACAGCAATGGAATACGTGAAGGCAGGATAAGTACCTCATAAGATATGATCACAAAAGTAATTAAGATCCAGAAGTGAAAGCCTTCTCACCACAAACAGTAAACTGTTCAAATCAGTCTTAAAGGGTGTATACATATGTATGTCTTTGTTTAAATATAAAATATCTTTAAAAATCACTGAATTTTATTCTATTTTTATAAAAATGGTCAGAATAGTTGTTCTACTATCAGTAACAAAAGAGCCCCAGATAGAAATTGGGTTTTGTTTTGGATAATAAAGTTATGTTTGTGCACTTGTGGTTTGAAAATCATACAGGGTCCAAATATGCCATAGTTTAATACTGATATTAAATTGCTTAGATATATTTTTAATAAACTGTTGAAGTAATTATCTCCAAGTTTGATTAGAAGCTTCTAAACTGCTGTAACTTTGCCTTACCAGTGAAAAGTAAGTATGTAACAAAACATTGTCAGGGCGTTATTTAAAATTAATAATGGATGGCGATGGTGTGGTACCAGGTCCGAAAGAAATTGACCTGGTCTCTGGATATTATAGATAATACATCAAGGTCATATTCTCAAACTATGTGAAATGTTCTATTTGTGACCTTACATTGCCAACATCAGGATAAAGCATTTTGCTCCTGATATGGCAGCTGAAGTCAACTCTTCTGCAGGGAGAAGACAATGAAATTTCAAATTCAGTTTTTCCTATTCAAATAACCTATTCTTTTCAACTTACCTTCTCTCTGATATGAATAGAAAATACCATCCTAAGCTATGAAATGTGACCCTTTATTTTACTGCCTTGTTTGAGTGATATGTGTGTCGTAAGATATCCTACAAAAAATTTTCTGTTACCTGTAAGTAGAACAGATACAAAGACACAGAACTATATCCAGTTATTCATACTTCAGTAATGTCCTCGTACCTTTTCTTTAAACCAAAACACTGCATCTCAAAAAATCTTAGCTTCCATATATCACACTCTTGAATTTCTGTTTATATATTCCTCCATTTCTGTTAATCTAAATATCATACTGGAAATGTCATTGAACAGGGAATTAAAAGACTTGTACTGTATTTTGAAGTCCTCTATTAATTATTTGAGTCACTTAATTTAATTTTAGTATATATTTTCTTATCTGTAAAGTAAGTGCACAATGTCTAATGCAAGGTTAATGCAAGAAATAATTTTAATATACATGGGAAAGTTTTCTGCAAACCATAAAATAATTTAAGAAATAAATAGCAATTATTAATTGACCTCATATCTACTCCTATTTTCTCATTTAATCCTCACAAAAAATAACATTGAGAGGTATGTTAATGCTTTTCATTCTACAGATATAAAATTTAAAGAATGCTAAGTGACATTTTCAGTTTAAAATTCCAAGTGAGGGGACTGAGATTCAAACCCATATATTTCTGTTTCTAAATCTAAAAGCCATCAGGAAACAATATTGTTAGTATAAACTTACTCACTGAAAAATATGTAAATAATAAAATCTAATCAAACTATACTTTTAAAATTGTTCTTAAAAATTATATGGATTCTACACAAGATAGTGTAACTATACTATAAAGAGTCTGTATTTTAAACTATGCTATCAACACAACAAAGGATGGCATCTAAATATTTCCATTGTTTCTATTTCAAAATGAAGCCAATCTCAAAACAATGCCACAGCATTTTACTAAATGTAAATACCAGCTTGAATTAAAAATGCTAAGGGAGAAAATTTTACTTTCATATCAAAAATAAATATCACAATAGAACCAAAGACAACATGGCTCAGATTTTCCATGCTATTTGTAGTCAGATATATATTTCTCTAGGTAATTAAGTGAGAAAATATCTAATAACTAAAGTCTATAATAAATAATGGAATTTAATCTCTTATATTTTGAGAACAGTTCCAATTAGTTTTCTGTTTATACAAGGGTAAGAGCATCTATCATTTTCTTCGGCTTATATCAGCAGGCACGATTTAGGAAAACTATTCATTGTTAATAGCAAGGATTGCATCTGTGGGAGTATAAGAACATGCAATGGTGTGTGACAGGCAGCCAATGTGGTTTTGTCCTTCAACTTTTGTGTAACCCTGTGTACCCTGGCCACAGGCCAGATTGGGGAGATAAAGACAATGCGCAGTGGACTATCTCTCTTAACTTGGCTTTGGGCATTTCTGGGAAAAAAAGTTCAGAATTGAAATTTGTATATATTTGAATAACTTTTTAAATTATTTCATTAATTTAAATTATTTTCCTGCCATTTAAAAGAATTAGGATAATACTTTACATGCTTTGTATAGTCTCAACATTTAAACCTAACATTAAATTAGATATATGCTCACCTTTCAGATAAAAATTGATAGGAAGGTTTAAGAAAAATCAAGTAGCACATTGACTAGAAATTATTGAAGTATTTTTGAGATATACACAGACATCATGTTATGTTACAATAATTCATTTTCTTACTGCTCCCACAGATAATTAGGCAGGATGTGTTCAGTCAGCTCCCACAAGCTAATTTGAATTAAAGTTATATTGCAAGTATGCAATCTTCCTCAAACATTTTTGATCTAATATTTAAACCATTCTTTTTGGAGCTTTTGTACTTATACCTATTAACAATCTTCTCTTATCCTCTGTCCTTGGATTTTTTTTTATTACATCTGGCTAGTGTCAGGTGCTTTCTCTATTCACTATATAAAATAAGTTCTACTTTAGACATACTGTCGGTTAATTGGAAACATTTTATGTTGAGCCAGCGAGTTTGGTCTTCCTTTGAGTCAAATCTGTAACTTTTGTTTTCTACTGTTATTACTCAAAGTCTGGGTAATAGACCCAAGTTAACTCCTAGACACTTTGAAATCAACACTTCTTTGATTATGGTCAAGAATACATTTACACCCTTGGGAAAAAAAAAAAGAGTGTCATATTCCAGAATGGTCCTGGGTGGTGAACTTCCCAGGAAGGTGGTGGACTAGGGAGCTATAAGCCACACTCCTCCTCCAAAAAACAGCTGATGGAGAAGCAGAAACTGTCTGGAACAATGGTTTTTGGGCTCCAGAGGATAGGAAAGCACTGTACAGCATCCAGGAAAGAGTAGGGCAGTGAAATTGGGAAGCTGCAGTAAAAAAAAAAAAGCTAGTGACTCAGTCTGTGGTAGTAGTTGGCACTCATCTCCCACCATGAAGGCTAGAGCCTTGGGGCAGTCTGGGGCTGGCTGCTGTGGACTGAGAAAGGAATGGAGGTCTTCCTCCTTAGGAACAGGGGCATGGTTGAAGACCCATTATAGTTTCTGATTGGTAAACTTGTAATACTATGTCCTGGCCCTGGATCTCAGTTCTGACCTGCCCTGACAGTATGCCCCACAGACATCATTCAACACCATCCCTGAAGGGGTAGAGCTTGTGGAGGTTGAAAACACACACTCCCCACCTAGGCCTGTGGGCAATAGCTGCTGGGCAGGCCAGAAAAGTGCAGCTACAGGAGATGACAAAAAAAGCTTTTTGGCATCCTGATCCTCACCCCAGGGACCTTTGGAACTTGTCTGCACCTCCTTCACGGGCCCCAGTCCCATTTTGATAAGTTAAACACAGGCAATTCTAAATATCTAGAAAAAGATGAACCAAGTGTAAAAGAACAGACAACACAAAAACATTCAACAATAAAACCATAGGCAATACAGGGAACCTCACCTCAGAGTAAACTCTTCAAGAAAATCAGATGCTTAGCGTGCTGGTTTGAAAAGATTTATGTACCCTAGAAAAGTCATGTTTTAATCCTAGTCCCATTTTATAAAGGCAGCAGTCCCCTCTAATCCCTATTCAGTACTGTATGTTGGAAACTTTAATTAGTTTATCTCCTGGAGATGTGACTCACTCAGTGTGGGTATTAAACCTGATTAGGTGGTGACAAGACCCATTCCAGGTGGGTCTTGATTGGTTTTACTGGAATCCTTTAAAAGAAGAAGCACTTTGGAAAAAGCTAGAGAACTACAAGAGAGAAGGCCAATGAGATTCTGAGAGAGCAGAGAACACTACCACACCATGAAGCACAGAGTTCACCAGCCAGCGAGGAAGAAGGAAAACACCTCCCAGGGAGCTAGAGAGGAAGCTAGCAGATGATGCCGTGTTCGCCATGTGTCCTTCCAGCTGAGAGAGAAACCTTGAACTTCATTGGCCTTCTTGAATTAAGGTATCTTTCCCTGGATGCCTTAGATTGGACATTTCTACATTTCTATAGACTTGCTTTAGCTGGGACATTTCCATGGCCTAAAAATTGTTAACTTGCAACTTATCAAACTCCACTTTTTAAAAGCCTTCTCATTTCTGGTATATTGCATCCTGGCAGCTAGCAGACTACAACACCGAGGCATCAGCAAAAAAAGAAAAAAAAAATACAGTTCATACTAAGAAACAGGAAACTTTGGAAGAACTAATCAAAGAAGTTCAAACAAATCCCCTAAATCAATTCAAAGAGATGAAAGAAAATATGACTGAAGAAAAAAAGATGAAGAAGGCACTCCGTGAGTATGAAAAAGAATTGGAAAACATTCAAGGAAAAAATAACAGAACTTATGGGAATGAAAGTCACAGTAGAAGAGATTAAAAATACCCTAGAAGCATACAACAGCAGATTTGAACAGGCAGTGAACTAAAGGATAGGACTTCTGAAATAGAACAGACAGAGGAACAGACAGAGATAAGAATGGAGAAAGTTTGCAGGGTCTCAGGTAATTGAGTGATAGCAGAAAACACAAACAAAAGTGTTATAAATGTTCCAGAAACAGAGTAGAGAGGAAAAGGGGCAGAAAGAGTATTTGAAGAAATAATGGCCAAAAATTTCGCAAAACTTATGAAAGATTTAAATATACATGTCCAAGAAGTGTAACATAATCCAGACAGAATAAATCTTTATAGAACTCCAAGATATCTACTAATCAGAGTTTTGAATACCAAAGATAAAGAGAGAATTCTGAACGCAGCAAGGGAAAAGTGATTCATCACATACAAGGGATGCCCATAAGACTAAGTTCCAATTTCTCATCAAAAACCAGGGAGGCAAGAAAGCAGTGGTATGATATAACTAACGTAATGAATGAGAAACATTGCAAGACAAGAATTCTTTATCTGGTAAAACCATCTTTCAAAAAAGAGGGAGATTTTAAAATATTCACAGACAAACAGAAAATGAGAGAGTTTGTCACCAAATATTGGCCATACAAGAAATGCTAAAAGGAGTTGTGACAAAAGAAAGAAAAAGACAAGAGAGAGAGGCTTAAAGAGTTTAGAAATGGAGGTTATTATTAAGAGTAACTAAATGCATAAAAAGAGAGGCAAAGATATGATATGCTATGTAAAAGCCAGAGTAAATTTCTTGAAGTGAATACTGCCTTTAGAGTAATAACATTGAATGTTAACTGATAAAATTAACCCCAATCAAAAGGCACAGATTAGCAAATTGATTAAAAAGATGTGATTCATCTATATGCTGTTTACAAGAGACTTTCTTAGACTGAAGGACACAAATAAGTTGAACGTGAAAAGTTGAAAAAAAATTTCATCCAGACATTAACCAAAAAAGAACTGGGGTAGCTATACTAATATTGGACAAAATAGGCTTGAAATTCAAAACTGTTATAAGAGACAAAGAAGGGCACTGTATACTAATAAAAGTAACAATCCACCAAGAAGAAATAACAATCATAAATATTTATGCACCTAACCAGGATGCCCAAAAATACATGAGGCAAACACTGGCAAAACTAAAAGGAGAATTAGATGTCTCTGCAATACTAGTTGGAGAATTCAATACACCACTACATCACTCTAATCATTAGATAAAATATCTAGACAGAGGATTAATAAGGAACTAGAGAACTTGAATAATATGATAAATGAACTGGACCTAACAGACATATACAGCACACTGCAACTCCAAACAGTGGAATGTACGTTCTTCTCAAGTGCTCATGGATCATTCTCCATGATAGACCACACGTTGGATGACAAAACAAGTCTCAAAAAATTTAAAATGACTGAAATTATAGAAAGCACTTTCTTTGACTATAATTGAATGAAGCTGGAAATAGTAACAGGTGGGAACATAAAAAATTCACAAATATAGCAAAGTTAAACACATACTCTTAGAAAATCAGTGGATCAAAGAAGAAATTGCAGTAAATGTCTCGAGACAAAAATGAGAACCCCACAAAATGTATGGGATGCAATGAAAGCAGTGCTGAAAGGGAAATTTATAGCCCTAAACACCTGAACTAAAAATAAGAAAGAGCTAAAGTCAAAGATTTAATTTCACACCTGGAGGTACTAGAGAAAGAACAGCAAACTAACCCAAAGAAAGCAAAAGAAAAGAAATAAAGATTAGAGCAGAAATACGTGAAATTGAAAAATTCGAAAACAATAAAGAGAAAAAAACAAAACCAAAAGTTAATTCATGGAACAGATCAATAAAATTGACAAACAGCTAGACAAACAAAGAAAAACAGAGAAAAGGTACAGATAAATCAAATCAGAAAGGGCCTCATTGCCAATCCTACAGAAATAAAAAGGGTCATAAAAGGATACTAGGCTCAACTATTTACCAACAAATTAGAAAATTTAGATGAAATGGATAAATTCCTACACGCACAATCTATACTGACTCTAGAAGAAATAGAAAACCTTAACAGAACTAAGTCCAATAAAGAGATGAATCAGTCATCAAATAAAAGAACTCATAAAAGAAGAGAACAAGAGAGCTACACAGTTGAATTATACTAATCATTCCAAAAGGAATTAATATCCATCATGCTCAAATCTTCCAAGAAACTGAACAGGATGAAACAGTACCTAACTCATTCTATGGAACCAATATTACTCTAATACCAAAGCCACAGAAAGATACTACAAGAAAAGAAACAAATGAATATAGATGCAAGAGTTCTCAACAAAATACTTACACTTATAATCCAACAACACATTAAAAAAATTACACAGAATGATTGAGTGGCTTTTATCCAGGCATGTATGGGTTGTTCAACACAAGAAATCAATTAATGTAATAAATCACATTAACAAATGGAAAGGGGATAACCACATGATCATATTGATTGATGCAGAAAAGACCTTTAACAAAATTCTGTATCTTTTCTTGATAAAAACACTTCGAAAGATAAAAATAGAAGGGAGCTTCCTCAACGTTATTAAAGTTAAATATGAAAAACCCAGAGCTAACAGCATAACCAATGGTGAAAGATTGAAAGCTTCCCCTCTCAAATGTGGAATAAGACAAAGGATGCCTACTGTCACCACTATAATTCAATACTGTGCTCAAAGTTTCAACTAGAGCATTTAGGCAAGAAAAAGGACTCCAAATTGGAGAGGAAGAAGTAATACTTTCAGTACTTGAGGATGACAGAATTTTATATATAGAAAGTCCTGAAAAATCTACACCTAAACTATTAGAGCTAATAAACAAATTCAGCAAAGTGGTGGGATAAAGGTCAACAAGCAAAAATCAGTAGTGTTTCTATATGCCAGTAATTGTCTGAGAAGGAAATCAAGAGAAAGTTCCTCCTCTTGATTTTGATGATCATATATCCAAGAATAAATTTAACCAATGGTGAAAAGCACCTGTACAGAAAACCATTGCTTAAAGAAATTAAATAAGATCTAAATAAATAGATGTACATTTGTGTTCACGGATTGGAAGACTAAATGTCATTTAAGATGTCACTCCTAACCAAACTGATTTACAGATTCAAGGTAATCCCCTTCAAAATTCCAATAGTTTACTTTGCAGAAATTATCAAATTTATTTGGAAATTTATTTGGAAAGATAAGGTGCCCCAAAGAACCAAAAACATCTTTATAAAGAAAAATTAGGTTAGAGGACTCACACTTCCTAACATTAAAGCATATTACACAGCTACAGTGTTCAGAACAGCATGGTACTGACATAAAAATAGATATATTGGATGGAACTGAATTTAGTGTCCAGAAATAGACTCTCACATTTATGGCGAATTCATATTTGACAAGAATGCCAAGTGTAGTCAACAAGGTCAGAATAATCTCTTTGACAAATGGTGGTGGAAGACCTGAATATCCATATCCAAAAGAATGAAAGAGAAGCCCTACCTCACACACATACAAAAATTAACTCAAAATGGAACAAAGACCTAAACATTAGAACCAAGACTATAAAACTCCTAGAAGAAAATGTAGGGAAGCATCTTCAAGATCTTTTTGTAGGCAATGGTTTCTTAGACTTTACACACAAAGCACAAGGAAGAAAAAAATAGACAAATGGGACTTCCTCAAAATTAAAACCTTCTGTGCTCCAAAGAACTTTGTCAAGAAAGTGAAAAGGCAGCCAAAGCAATGGGAGAAAATATTTGGAAATCACATTTAAAAATAAGAGTTTAATGTCTAGAATATATAAAGAAATCTTACACTCAACAATAAAAAGGCAAGCAACCCAATTAAAAATTGGCAAATTGAATAGATATTTTTCCAAAGAGGAAATACAGATGGCTAAAAAGTACATGGAAAAAAAAATATGGGACATTAATAGCTGTTAGTGATATGCAAATCAAAACCACAATGAGATATCATTTCACATCTACTACAACAGTCACTATTTAAAAAAAAATAAACACAGTACTGCAAGTGTTGGAAAGGATGTGAAGGAAGATAAATACTGATTCACTGCTGGTGGGAATGTAAAATTGTACAACTACTATGAAAGACAGTTTGACGGTTCCTCAGGAAGCTAAGTATAAAATTGTCACATGATGTTGTTATCCCATTGCTAGGTTTATACCCAGAGGTACTGAAAGCAGGGATGCAAACAGACATTTGCACAATGTTGTTCATTATTGTGCTATTCACAATTGCCAAAAGATAGAAGCAACCCAAGTATCCATCAACCAATGAATGGATAAACAAATGTGGAATATACATACAATGGAATATTATTCAGCAGTAGTAAGGAATTAAAGAAATCCTGAAGGATGAGACAACACGGATGAACCCAGAGTCATTATGTTGATTGAAATAAGTCAGATACAAGAAGACAAATACTGCATGCTCTCACTAATATGAACTATGTATCATAAGCAAATTGATAACATTAAAATCTAGAAATAGGTTATCAGGAGATAGAGTGGGTGTGGAGAATTGGGAGCAGATGCTTAATTTGTGCAGGTTTCTATTTAGTTTAATTGTAAATGTTGCAAATGGATACATGTGATGTTAGCACATTACTGTGAGTATAATTAACAGCACTGAATTATATGAGTGAGGTTGAAAGAGGAGGTTTTAGGTTGTGTATCCTACTAGAAGAAAGCTAAAGGATAAACATAGGGCTGAATTAGAGTAAATCCTGTGGTAGACAATGTCTATGGTGAATAGTAAAAATATAAGACTGTTCTCTCATGAACTGTAAGAAAAATACATCAGTCTTACAAGGTGTTAGTAATAGGGGATCTATGGTAAATATTTACCTAATGCAAATTTGGACTATAGCTAACAGTAATATTTTGATTAAATATAAATTAAATTAAATTTTAAGTTGATTTTAAAATTAATTATTAAATTAATTTAAATTTAAATTAAATATAAATAACTCCAGAGGCAGAAGTAGATCAGAGGTTATGTAAGGCTGAAGAAGAATAGAGGAATTGAGAAGTGACTGATAAGGGGTAGGGTTTTTCTTTTTAGAGTAATTAAAGTGTTCTAAAATTGGTTGCAGTGATAAATGCACAGCACTGTGATTATACTAAAAACCACTCACTGTACACATCAGATAGATTGTATGGTGTGTGACTATATCACCAGAAAACTGCTAAACTCCCTCTCAAAATGGTCATGGGCTTGGTTATTTAAATAATGTAAGCTAAGATTTCTAATTTCATTGTTGACCTTCTTGGCACTCAATGAATAATGGATTCATAAGATCTGTGCTCTTAAAATGGGTCATTTACAGCAAAACAGAGATCAAAAAAGGCATGCAATGTAGCCCTTCCTTTAACCAATCTCCTTAACCTCCTTGCTTGGTCTTAAATTCAGGGGACTTTCTATAAATGGTTCTTTCCTAGTTCCTTTAATGAAGGAAACAGTGGTTGTTATAAAAATAAGCCTTTCTGTATATATATATGCTTTTTTTCAGAGATGTTAAAGAAGAGGGTCATGTCTCACTAAATATTATGGAAGAATGCAATTTTTTCCTCACAACTTAACCACTTAGCTTTACATGAGGATTTTATTACTGATTTTCACTTATTCACATCTGAAATGAGAAGCTGTTTAAAGTAATTAGAGTCTTGTTAAGGTCATATATCAGAGTTTTGTTACCAGCAAAAAAAAAGCATCTCTGATTTTAGTAGAAAAGAAATTCATTAAAAGGTTTTGTGTGTGTGTGTATGTGTGTGTGTCTATATATATTATATATATATATATATATCTTAAAGAAATAAAAGCAGTATATGGAGTATATGCGAATACACATTCTTACATATGTGAAGGCAGCAACTTCTATGGAAATACTGCTTGATTCATTCAACACAAGACCCAAGTCAACAGCAGAGAATGAGTCTTGGGAAGAAACAATTAAGTGTTCTCAGAGAGATAATAAAAGGTAGAATATTATTTGAAGAACATGGGAGGGAGAATGTTCTGGGAAAATGGAGTATGAATTTCTGGTCTCTTTGAGGTTTTATAGCCATGGATTAAAGTGGAAACAGTCAGCTTGGCCATTTATTTTCTGCAGGTTCACAATAAACTTTGGATGTAAGTGCAGAGTAGGAATTGTAAATGTAAATTTCTGCTTTAGTGTTTAACCACTTTATTATCATGAATATAAATTCAAACTTGATAATGATTATGAGTACAAAAATAGAGCTCAGTATTCTTTATGAAGCAATATGTGAAAATCTAAATTTGTAAAATCAATTTTATAACTTCTCATTTAACAATATTAGAGTCATCCATTCTGAGTAAGAAGTCCATGTACTTGAAATGTGAAAGCTGTCTAACATCAAAAACTCTAAGAACACTTAAAAAATGAAAAAGCCAAATAAAAACAAACCCACTATTTTTAGTAAGCCATATAAATTTGTGGAAATCTTGATGTGTATTCTCCCCTCAATTTCTCTATAAAGTAAATTTCAGAATAGAAATACCTCATCTATCTTCTCCAACAACAACTTGATCGATGCCTAACATATATTAGGCACTCAAATGTATCTTCTATATTGTGAATGTATGCTTGTCATAGGGGATCACAATGAACTCATGAATTCATAACATGTTTTCCTGCAGCATAGAGTTTAATGGTAACATAATATTGTGTTACATGTACATCATTATTAACACATTCATTCAGGTGTTAAATATTTAGGTTGTTTACTATTTTTGTCAACTTAATAGAGCTTCAATGATCATTTTTCATGTATTTTTATTAACATCCAAGATTATTTAAGATAATGTAACACAAGTTTAAAAAATATGTTTAAATATATAAAAATATATTTATATTTAAGTATGAAAATATATTTTTAAAATATATTAAAAGAAATATTACCCTTGATTATACTTCATAAGGGGAGAATTTGCCAAAGATAGATTCATGAGACATTAGTCATGCAAAATATTTGAATAAAATCTCTCCACAGTGAATTATACATATTGTAGTAATGAATGGATTAATTCGCCAAGTTCCTGATGCGACATCTTGTTATAGATTCACAATGCAACTATATTAAAGGCTTGGAAAACTTCATTTTCTAAATTTAAAACCAATCCTGCATGACATTGTTTATCCAAAGGTTTCCCAACCTTAAAAATATAATCTGTACTGATAAATCAACAAACTCAACTTCTAGCAAATGGACTACGAAACTATGTATTATAGAGTCCAATCAATAAAAGAAAGAACAAGGATTCCTGCTTTCACCAATATGATGTCACAGTGTTAAGAGTTCTGGCCTTTACAGAAATCTTCTAGATCCATTCTTCTAGAAAAATTTGAGGAAAAAGTAGGAAAAATGAATGTTATGCGGTCAGATAGCATGAACAAAGTGATGTAAAAACCCTACCTTTTTAAAATGAGTAAAATGGACTTTACTCAATGCCATTGTTGGTGGAATTATTCTGGGAACTGTGAAGAGGAGTCACATAAACATGTTGGTGGGTGGAGAGAATAATTGCTTAGATGCAGTAAAGTTCTGACTGGCATAGGATTGCAAGAAAACATATGAAGATATCGATCATCCTCACTTATCTATGGTGAAATTATAGGTGATTTTAAGTTTCTTTTTTATGCTTTTCCAACCATTTAACAAAAATTGTACTTTTCTTATAATTGGAAGATATGAATTCAGTCTATATAAAGAAAAAATGTATATTGAACAGAGGCATGCATATGAATTGGGTTTGAAATGAATTATATGACTATTACTTGCAGAGAGGATAAATGATTATGCCACGTGGTTCTGGTTTACAAGAAGTTTATTATTTCTATACTCTGTAATACTCTAATATGGTAGAATCAACCTGATAACTACTCAATTGAGAATTCAAGAATACAGGATTATCGAGCTAGAGATTAAAAATATTGAGATAAATTCACTAAATTATCACTTTCTAATTTACCTGCAATATATATGTGCCTTATTAGTTGGTTTGATTTGAATTATTTATGATAACAATCTTTATTACAATTCCAACACCCAGTAACCAGACATATTTGTGTTTCATGTGAAAGTGTTCTTTTTAAGACCCAAGCCAGTGGATTAAAGCACCTTATATAATATATTTGTACTGCCTATCATGATTAGGAAAATATAGCTGCCAGAGCTGAGGAGGACTTTTCTTTCTTTTTTTTTTTTTTTAAAGACAAACTGGAATAAATCTCACGGGAAATGGTATCAGAAAATTAATTTAAAATAGAACTGAGCTCTTTCCTCCTGGAGGGCAAAAAGGAATGTTAGCTTAAAAGCCATTCTCCATTTCCAATTTCAGATTTCCAAGTTTACACTCGGAAAGTAACTTTTCAGTTAACTATTCTGTCTTTTCTACATAATAAAATATTTAATTGCTATTCATGTAACCTTCTGAAATTGCTAAGACATTTGCTATCTTTTTTACCCCAGTGATTTCTAATAGGAAATTTAAATACTTGTTGAGGCAAGAAGAAGAAACATTTTGGAACTATGCATAAAATTTGACATAACAGTCGCCTAAGCGAAAGGTTTACATTAGGGGGTAAACATACGTTCAGAATTTTTTTTTCAGCATTTATTTGAACAACTTTTAAAAATCTATAGAAAAGAAGTATTATAATTAAACAAAAGGACCATAGGTAGTTAAACCAATAATTTGAAAGTACAATACTGGCAAGTTTAGTTAAGGATAAAAGGATAAAAGGACTCAACAGCTCTACAAATTATTCTTAAATTAGGGATTTAAAACTTTTACAACATTTATGTTTATCAATTTGAATCAATAGAACTTTGTGACCATGTGGATATGAATGTTATTGGAGAAGGAGAAGTCAAGGATGAAGGTGAGGTGGAGCTATAGGTAATCTGAAATATTTCATTCTTTTATTCAGAAAATTTTGACATCTTCTCTGTGCCAGGCACTTGTTTAGTGGCTGGAGTGTGCAGTAGTGATCCAGGTAGAACAAATTAAAAAGAAAAAAGACCAGATAATGACACATGTTGTTTTAGATTTGTGATTAAGAAAATCCTTTGCAAGAAGGTGGCATTTTAGTTGAGATGTGAGTGGCAAGAAAGAGGCAGCAACACAAAAATGAGGGTAAAGCATTTCAAGTGGAGGAAACAGCTAATCCAAAAGTCAGAAATAAGAAAGTGGCCAATGTGACTTGAATATAGTGGGCACGGGAGGAAATTTGTATGAAGCTGGCTTGTTAAGCCAAGATAAGATAACATTGGTTTATCCAGCATAGGATATTTGGTTTTATTCTAACGCAATAATATGTATCTTATAAAGACCGCTTTGATGATCGTAGGGAGGATGGCTTGCCAAGAGGAGAGTGGGAAACCAGTTGAGTGGCTCTTCCTGTCATCCTAAACTGTCCTACACTGTGCCAAGCATGTTGCTAAGCACTTCACATGCCCTCTCAGCATACTACTAACTTAGAAATTATTGAACAATCCAACAGATGAGTCAGAGAATTTATAGAATATGCATTAGTCAGAGAGGTCATATTTGGAGACATTAGTGAATCCTGGTTGTATCTGCCTCCAAATCCCTGCTGCATTACAATGCAACAACTTCAGATTATGTTTTAGTGTATTCACCAAACATTCACCAAATGGGGTTTGGCTGGTGGGATACATGCAGAGAATACAGAGTTAAATGACTGTTATTTGTTGAATTAGGAACATTAAGCTAATTAAGAATGAGATTTTATTTTCACTTGCCCCTTTGGCTTCCATAAAAAACAAGCATATATATATTCTCAGTCAGTGTTAGATGCGAAGTTTTACAAAACCAAAGAAGAAATTCTTCCCAAAGGCCCTGCTGAGGTAATAGTATAGAATTGTTCCACAGTCCATGGAGACACAGTGCACTCTCTAGGATTGTTCTGGAAGGCAGTACGTTAGGTCCACCACTCAAGTGACTACATTTTCATTTTCTACCTTCTCAGCAGTTCTTACAGATGTTTAGAAAACTATGTTCCCTAGAAGCAATAACAGTGTCTGAGCATTCAGAACCATGCATTACATTCTCATGTGAGGCAACAAAAATGAAAACAAACAGATGTGCTTCTTAATTGATAATTATATAACCTTTTTTTTTTTTGCCACATGCTGGGGAAGGATAATTGTAGAAGAGCTACCTGGCTGTAGAAGCGCTAACCCCTGTCTGCTACTCCTACCTACATTTCCTTAGCTTTCCCCATTACCTGCACCTAGGCATTATACTATTAAAGATGCATGTGTATGTCTTGTTGGGCTTCATGTACATCCAAACGTCATGCAAATCCCTCTTCTAAATAGCACTTTTCATTCTTGGGAAGCTAGACTTAGAACAGGCTTGTGCAGGTCCTGGAATAGGATTAGGACTCCTTTTGCCCAGAGATCCCAGAATCTTGACCTTCTGGGAGGTATGAACTTCTTTTGAAAACAACTTTATTTAGTATTAGTGTAGTCACTTCAACCTCCTTATGACTAATGTTTTCATTATATCGGATTTTCCATTTTTTAGTTTTAATCCACCAAATTCTTTATACTTAAAGTACATTTCTTATATAGTTGTGTTCTGCTTTTTATCCAATCCTGCTATTTCTACCTCTTAATTTGTCTGTTTAGTTAATTGATATATAATGTAATCACTGACATAGACCTTGCTTTTTATTTTTTGTCCTGTTCATTTTTATGTAGTCCTTTAAAATTTCATAAAAAGTAGGTGTTTATCCACATGGAATACAAATAGGCAAAAAACTTGAGAAATCAATTCTACAGAAAAGTATGCAAAAAGCATTCTACAATAGGATAATATTGTCACCTATTAAATAAACTAAATTAGCCTGACAAATATGAAAATGCCCTATATTTCCAAGATTTAATGAAAGTATAGAGAAGTGAGCATTCTATAAAAAAACAAATATATTCTATAGATAATCAAATATATAACTAGTTATAGTTCTACATTTTGGAAAAAAAACAGCAAATTACAACAGAGGCAAAATTCTTGCTCTTCCAGAACATATATTCTATTGTAAGTGGAAGAGCACCTCAAATAGCCTTCTTCCAGTTAGTGATATGTCACTTTACTTCATTTCCTTGATATTTCTGCTGATTGTCAATTAAAAAAATAAATTTCTGCACTGTGCCCCAATTTATTTGACTCTATTTTTCATTTGCTAATTTATTTTAGTTTATATAATTTATATCCACTTGACATATTATACATTTACCTGAAATAGAAACTGTACAAACATAGCATCAGTGGAATCACAAAGTCACTTATTATGAAATACTAATAAAATTGATAAAAATCTAGTTTACCCAATCTTGCAAAAGCATGGGAAATCCAAATGATCAACATTAAGAATTGAAATTGAGACATAGCATTATTTATTAAGGGCATCAAAAGGATAAGAAGATATCATGAACATTATGCTAATATAATCTAAAATTAGAGGAAAAGGTCGAATTCTATGAAACTCACAAGGTATGAATCTAATTAATTGAATTATTTATTAAATATCTTGCCACAAGGGAAACTCTAGGCACAGGTGGCTTCACTAGTGAATTATATCAGATATTTAAAGAAAAATTTAATACCATTTGCATTAGCTAGTGTTCTCTAGAAACAGAATCAGCAGGAGGTATCTCTAAATGTAAAATTTATAAAAGCTTCTCACATAACCATAGGGATGTAGCGTCCAAGGTCTGTAAGGCAGGCCACAAGCTGGCAGCTCCAATGAAAGTCCTCAGCAAACTCTCAGGAGAGGCTGGCTAGCTAAAGCAGGAATAGTGATTACCTCTTCTGAATCCTCCTTAAAAGCCTTCCAATGATTAGATTAAGTGTCATTCATGCAGAAGACACTCCCCTTAGCTGATTGCAAATGCAAAATCAGCTGTGGATGCTGCCTATGTGGTCATGATTTGAGTCCATGAAATGTCCTCATAGCAACAGACAGGCCAGTGCTTGCCCAACCCGACAACTGGGCACCACCACCTGACCAAGTTGACAGATGAACCTGACCATGACAGTCCACTCCTTGTCAACTTGGCAGCTATACAAATCACCTTAAACTGTACTTAATCTCTATATAGAAAACAATAATAGACACATTTTTTCCTTGCCTAACAATACTCAACTGTCCCACATGCAACTGGGAATGCATTAAATCTCTGCAAGATAGGATGCAAGTCCTTGGGTAATATTCACTCCTAAACTTGATATCCTACAACTTAAATACTATAGCAGGAACAAAACAGCTTATGTCATATGATAAAGGGGTGAAAATAAAGAGGAAAACAAAGTTATTTGATTCATGTATAAATACATGGATACTAATTACAAAGAAATGAAGAAACAATTCATACCATTAAAGTCTTCATTTCTGTAACTGATCACATGGTCATACTGCATATTTATTATTACCTTCTTCCACTAACCATTGCATTTTCATTTTATTCTTAGCAAGCACTTCAGCTGTCCATGGTTCTTTGCCTGGTGGGGTGACCCAAACCTCCATTCCTTGAAGTTTCAGAACCATTGGTGGTCCTGTCTGGATTGGTTTGTTGCAATTTCCATTGATTTTAATCATAGGGAATGATAGTACTAAGAGACACCCTAGGGGATCTCATGTATTCCAGGAAAACTCTTCTTTACCTCCATTGTGTAGTTGCAGTCCTATTTCCCCCTGATAGTCAGGGTCAATCACCCCAGCCAGTAAAGTAATCCCTCTCTTGGCTTGTTGATCCAGAGGCATGAGCTGCCCAAAGTGACCAGGTGGCAGTCTTAAATTCCAGTTCAATGTAATCATTGTTGTTTCTCCTGTTGGAAGAACTCTTCCTTCTGAAACTAAAACCTGTAGACCATCAGAGCTCAAGGTTGCAGGGACAGGAAGCAAAAATTTTCTTAGGGGGTTATTGGGGTAATAGTGAATGGTGCCAATCCCATTTCCACCCTCTGATTCCCGGACCCATGGATCCTGGCTAAGGAAGAAACAGCACCATACAGTGTATGCTGATTCAGAGCATACACAGCCTCCTGGAGAACATCACCACAGCCCTGCAAGGCATTGTCAACTAGTTGGCTCATAATCGAGCTTTCAAAAGGTCATTCCACTGTTTCATCAAACCAGCTGACTATGGATGATGAGAACGTGGTAAGACCAGAGAATTACCTGGGCATGTGTCCATTCCTGCACTTCATTTGCTGTGAAGTGAGTTCTTTGATGAAAAGCAAAGATGAATGGAATACCATGACAATGGAGAAAGCATTCTGTAAGACATGGATGGTAGTTTTGGCAGAAGCATTGCATGCATGGAAAGTAAACCCATATCCAGAGTATGTGTCTATTCCAGTTAGATATATAATAGACTGCTGCCCCTTCCATGATGGAAGTGACCCAATGTAATCAACATGCCACCATGTTGCCAGTTGATCACATCGCAGTCTCCACTGCTGGCAGATTGGGCACTTAGCAGTGGCTGTAGCCAGGTCAGTCATGTTGTTGTGCCCATGCATAATCTCCATCCCTACCACCATGACCACTTTGTTCATGAGCCCATTGGGCAACAAATGGAGTGTCTGGGGAAAGAGGCTGACTGGTATCCACAGAACAGGTCATCTTATCCACTTGATTTTTAGACATTCCTCTGCTGAAGTCACACTCTGGTGCATATTCTTCTCATGGAATGCAAATATCTTCATGATTTTAGGCCTCTCAGAAAGGTCTATCCATATCCCTCTTCTGCAGGCTTCTTTAGCATCAAATTTTCAATCATGCTCTTTCCAAATCCCTGACCATCCAACCAAACCATTAGCAACAGCCCATGAGTCGGTATACAAATGCACCTCTGGCCAGTTCTCCTTCCAAGCAAAATGAATAACTAGATGCACTGCTCAAAGTTCTGCCCACTGGGAGGATATCATCCTTACCACTGTCCTTCAGGGGCATCCCGGAAAGGTGCTGCAGTGCTGCAGCTGTCCACTTTTGGGTGGTACCTGCATATGGTGCAGAACGATCTGTAAACCAGACCTGAGTTTTCTTTTCGTCAGTCAATTCCCTGTAAGGAACTCCCCAAGAGGCCAGAGCTCTGCTCTGGGAAAGAGAAAGTAATATGGCAGGAGTACAGACCATGGGCATTTGGTCGACTTCCTCATATAACTTACTTGTGCCTTCAGGACATACTCTGGCCCTGTCTTGTATATACCATTTCCATTTTATGATGGAGTGCTCTGCACATGGCCAACTTCATGGCTTGGTGGATCAAACAACACCCAGTTCATGATAGGCAAATCAGGTCTCATGGTAACTGGGTGGCCCATGGTTAAGCGTTCAGTCTCTACTAAGGCCCAGTAGCAGGCTAAAAGCTGTTTCTCAAAAGGATACTAGTTTTTTGCAGCAGATGGTAAGGCTTTGCTCCAAAATCCTGAGGGCCTGCATTGTGATTCTCCTATAGGGCCTGCCAAAGGCTCCAGACAGCATCTCTTATTGCCATTGACAGTTCCAGCACCATTGGATC
>PVIY010031787.1:0-29595 GCA_004026745.1 Myrmecophaga tridactyla | reverse complement strand
ATAGATACAGGATACTAGCAAAAGACTATGAACCAAGTAGGCAGGTCAAGGAAGAGATTTCTGAGAAATTATTGTTGAACTTGTAGTTCAGTAATGAGCAGAAACTTACTAACTGAACAGTGGTATATAGCTGTAGACAGAGAGAACAGTGTAAACAAACGTCCTCCTATGGGATCAAGCATGGGGAGTAGAAGGAATTAAAGGGCACCTATGTGAATGGATGCAAGAAAGTACAGAAATGAGCCTAGAGAGAAAAGCAGAAACTAAACCCTGTAGAAGCGGACCAGCAGCATCAACTTCACCTGGGAGCTTGTTAAAAAGGTGGACTCTCAGACTCTACCCCATTGTGCTGGTTTGAAAGGATGTATGGACCCTACAAAAGCATGTTTTAATCAAAATCCCGTTTCATAAAGGTTGAATAATCCCTATTCAATACTGTATGTTTGAAACTGTAATCAGATCATCTCCCTCGATTATCTGATTTAGTCAAGAGTGGTTGTTAGGGCGGGCCATGGTGGCTCAGCAGGCAAGAATGCTTGCTTGCCATGCCAGAGGACCCGGGTTCGATTTCCCGTGCCTGCCCATGTAAAAGAAAAAAAAGAGTGGTTGTTAAACTTGATTAGGTGACAATATGTCTCCACCCATTTGGGTGGGTCTTGATTGGTTTATTGGAGTCCTATAAAAGAGGAACCGTTTTGGAGAATGGCAGATTCAGATTCAGAGAGAGCAGAGAATGCTGCAGCACCACGAAGCAGAGAGTCCACCAGCCAGCGACCTTTGGAGATAAAGAAGGAAAACGCTTCCTGGGGAGCTTCATGAAACCAGAAGCCAGGAGAGAAAGCTAGCAGATGACACCGTGTTCGCCATGTGCCCTTCCAGCTGAGAGGGAATCCCTGACTGTGTCTGCCATGTGCCTTCTCATTTGAGAGAGAAACCCTGAACTTCATCAGCCTTCTTGAACCAAGGTATCTTTCCCTGGATGGATGCCTTAGATTGGACATTTCAATAGACTTGTTTTAATTGGGACATTTTCTCAGCCTTAGAACTGTAAACTAGCAACTCATTAAATTCCCCCTTTTAAAAGCCATTCCATTTCTAGTATATTGAATTCTGGCAGCTAGCAAACTAGAACACCCATGCTTACAGAATCTGCATTTTAACAAGACACATAGGTGTCATGATGATGAATACACAACTTTGTGATGATATTTCGTATGTATATACCACATTTTGTTTATTGATTCTTCTGTTGATGGGCACTTGGACTGTTTCCATCTTTTGGTGTTGTGAATAATGCTGCTGTGAACATTGGTGTGTAAGTCTGTTTGTGTCACTGCTTCCAACTCTTCTGGCGAAAAGTAGTGGTATTCCTGGGTCATAGGGCAACTCAATATGTAGTTTTCTAAGGAAGTGCGTGCCAACTGTCTTCTGTAGGAGCTGTACCATTATACATTCCCACCAGCCATGCATAAGTGTCCCAATAGTTCCACATCCTCTTCAACATTTGTAATTTCCTGTTTGTTTAATAGCAGCCATTCTTATAGATGTAAGGTGGTATTTCATTGTAGTCTTGATCTGCATTTCCCTTATAGCTAATGAAAATGAGCAACTCTTCATGTGCTTTTTTAGCCATCTGTATTTGCTCTTTGGAAAATGTCTATTCGTATCTTCAACCCCTTTTATAATTGGGTTGTTTGTTCTTTTATTGTCGAGTTGTTATGATTTCTATGTGTATACAGGTTATAAAATCTTTATCCGATACGTGATTTCCACATATTTTCTCCCATTGAATTGGCTGCCTCTTCACCTTTTTGACCAAGTCTTTTGAGGCACAAAGCATTTGATTTTGAGACATTACCATTTATCTATTTTTTCTTTCATTTGCTTGTGTTTTGGGGTATAAAGTTTAGGATGCTACTTCCTATTACTAGATCTTGAAGATGTTTCCCTTATTCTCTCCTAGGATTTTATGGTACTGGTTCTTATATTTAAGTCTTTGATCCACTTTGGGTTATTTTTTGTGTAGGGTGTAAGTTAAGGGTCCTCTTTCATGCTTTTGGCTATTGATATCCAATTCTCCCATGCCCATTTATTGAAAAGACTATTTTGTCCCATTTCAGTGGATTTGGGGACATTGTCCAAGATAAGCCCACTGTAGATTTGATGGTCTATTTCCATATTCTCGATTTAATTCCACTGGTCAGCTCTTCTGTCTTTGTGTCCATATCATGCTGTTGATTTTTTTAAATGTTTTTATTGACAAATCTTCACATGCTTAAAGTCCATACATGGTGTACAGTCAGTGGCTCACAATATCATCACATAGTTGTGTGTTCATCACCATGATCACTTCCCTCCAGCCACTCCCAGTACACCATAAACTAAAAAAAGGATATCTATATAATGCATTAAAATAACCTCCAAGATAACCTCTCGACTTTGGTTGAAATTTCTCAGCCAGTGAAACTTGATTTTGTCTCATTTCTCTCTTCCCCCTTTTCATCAAGAAGCCTTTCTCAATCCCATGATGCCAGGTCCTGGCTTATCCCAGGAGTTCTGTCCCATGTTGCCAGGGAGATTTACACTCTTAGGAGTCATGTTCCATAAAGTGGGGAGAGCAGTGAGTTCACCTGCTGAGTGGCCAACTCAATTTTTTTTTGGGTGCATGGTCTGGGAATTGAACCTGGGTCTCCTGCGTGAACAACTTATTTTTGACAAGGAGTCAAAGACCACTGGTGCCTATAATTATACCAGTCATTTGAACCCACGACAATCACCACCCAGTGCTTGCCACCCTCCTCTGGATCATCCAAGGGAAAAGCACATCTTCCCAGGACCTAGCTGAGCAATATAGTTACTTACCAAATCATTCTGTGCCTTAAGTTCATCTGCAGAAATCTGTGCTGGGAGACTGCAGTTGCGGCAACAGGACCATGGAAAGTTCTCACAGCACATGGTGTCAGACCAGCAGGCATCTGATGCCCATCCAGCTGTGATTCGTACCATACTGTTTTGAGCACTTTGGCTTAATAATAAAGCTTTAAAATCAGGAAGTGTTAATCTCCACACTTTGTTCTTCTTTTTAAGGATATATTTAGCTATTCAAGGTCTCTTTCCCCTCCCAAAGAATTTGAAAACTAGGTTTTCCAAGTCTTCAGGGTAGGTTGTTGGAATTTTGATTTGTATTGGGTTGAAGCTACAGATCAATTTGGGTAGAACTGGCATCTTAACTATACTTAATCTACCTATCCATGAGCAGGGAATCTCTTTCCATCTATTTAGATCTTCTTTGGTTTCTTTTAGCAATGTTATATAGCTTTCTGTATACAGGTCCTTTACATCCCTACTTAAGTTTATTCCTAGATACTAGATTCTTTTATTTGCTATTTTGAGTGGGTTTTTTTCCTTAGTTGACTCCTCAGTTAACTCATTGCTTTTCTATAGAAACATTACTGATTTTTGCACATTAATTTTATATCCTGCTGCCTTGCTAAATTTATTAGCTCAGGGAATTTTGTTCTGTATTTCTCAGGATTATCCAAGTATAGTATCATGTCATTTGCAAATAATGAAAGTTTTACTTCTTCCTTTCTGATTTGGATGCCTTTTGTTTCTTATTCCTGCCTGATTGCTCTAGCTAGAAATTTTAGTATAGTGTTGAATAATAATGGTAAAAGAGGGTATCCTTATCTCATTTCTGATCTTAGGGGAATGCTTTCAGTCTCTCACCATTGGGTACAATACTTTCTATGGGTTTATCATATCTGCCTTTCATCATATTGAGGAAGTTTCCTTTGATTTCCTTATCAAAAAAGGATATTGAATTTTGTTGAATGCTTTTTCAGCATCAATCGAAATGATCATGTGATCTTTCCCTTTCAGTTTTGCTGGTTTTCAGTTTGCTAGTATTTTGTTGAGAATTGTTGCATCAATGTTCATTAGGGATATTGACCTGTAGTTTTCCTTTCTTTTAGTGTCTTTACCCAGTTTTGGTATAGAGTGATATTAGCTTCTGTGGTAGTTAGATTCAGTTGTCAACTTGGCTATGTGAAGTTGCCTAGTTCTGTTGCTGTGGATATGAGTCAATGGTACGTGAACCTCATCTGTGGCTCATTACATCTGCAGTCGGCTAGGAGGCGTGCCTGCTGCAGTGAATGACGTTTGATTTAATTGGCTGGAGCTTAAATGAGAGAGCGCATTGTAGCACAGCCCAAGCAGCTCAGCATACCTCATCTCAGCACTTGCAGCTCAGGCCAGGCCTTTTGAGATGCAGAAAGAAATCACCTCAGGGAAAGTTGTTGGAACCCAGAGGCCTGGAGAGAAGGCCAGCAGAGATCACCCTGTGCCTTCCCATGTAAGAAAGAACCTCAGTTGAAAGTTAGCTGCCTTTCCTCTGAAGAACTAATGAAATAAATCCCCTTTTATTAAAAGCCAATCCTTCTCTGATGTGTTGCATTCCACAGCTAGCAGACTAGAACAGCTTCATAAAATGAATTAGGCAGTGTTTGTTTTTCCTCAAGTTTTTGAAAGAATTTTAACAGATTGGTGTTCCTTCTTCTTGAAATGCTTGATAAAATTCCCTTGTGAAGCCATCTGGTCTCAGGGTTCTTTGTAGGAAGATTTTTGATAACTGATTGCATCTCTTTATGTGTGATGTGTGATTGGTTTGTTGAGATCTGTTTCTTCTCAAGACACTGTAATTTGTCGTGTGTTTCTAGGCATGTGTCCATTTGATCTAAGTTGTCTAGTTTGTGGGCATGTATTTGCTCAGAGAATCCTCTTAGGATTTTTTTCTTCTTCAAGGTCTGTGGTAACGACCCCCATCTCATTTCGGATTTTGTTTACTTTCCTCTCTATTCTTTGTCAGTTTAGCTATAGGGATCTGCGTTTATTGATTTTTTCAGAGAACCAACTTTTTGTTTTATTGTTTCTTTCTATTATTCACTTGTTATCCAGTTCATTTAATTCTGCTTTAGTCTTTGCTATTTCTCTTCTTCTATTTGCTTTGAGGTTAGTTTACTGTTCTTGCTCATTTCCTCCAGGTGAGCAGTTAAGTCCTTGATTGTTGCTCTTCTTTTTTTTTTTCCTCAATTAAAGGAGTTTTATTGTGAAGCTATGTGCAGCTGGGCTACCCTTAAGTACAGCTTATATAGGATGGTTGGCAGGAAGTAGGGAAAGGGAGGCAGTAGGTTTTCTTTGTCTAGCTTGGGAGGGGAAAGTTGGCAGGTTGCCACTGGTTGGTTTTGGGAGCAGGGTGCTAAATTGGGAGTTGACAGTTCTTCATTGGTGGGATTAAAAAGTTAAATGCTGCTGGAGTTTTGACAGAGTTGTAACTGCCTGCATTTTGGCGGGCACCGAGCAAGGAAATGATCACAGAAATGCAGTTGCCAGAGGGCAGATGCTGGCTCAAAGAGTTATCACAGGAGTGCAACTGCTGTGTAGAGATAGATGTTAAAGGATAGCTACATCATGGGAGAGAGGCAGGGGTAGGTTGAAGTTCCTGGGGAATTCTAGTATTTTCAGCCTTTTTGTTTCATAACACATGGGAATGGAAGTGTAGGGGTTTAGTGGATGGGAAGGGAGTTGGGGCATCAGTCTGCTCTGGCTATTTCCTGCTGTTATGGGGTGGAGTTGAATTTATTCCCATCCATCCTGGTATCTAGAACTTCTGCTTTGCTCTGCAAGGGCTGCAATTGCATCATATGGTTGACCTGGTCATGGGTTAAGGAATGTATGATTCTTTGAATAAAGCTAGTTAAGAGTTTTAAGAGGCAGGGCTCAAAAATGTTTCTTATTTTTTGATATAGTCATTTAGTGCAATAAATTTCCCTCTCAGCACTGCATTTGCTACATCCCATAAGTTCTGATATGTTGTATTTTCATTTTCATTTATCTCCAGTTAGTTACCAATTTCTCTAGTGATTTCTTCTTTGACCCACTGGTTGTTTAAGAGCATGTTATTTACTCTCTATATATTTGTGAAAGTTCTGGTTCTTTAATGGTTGTTGATTTCCATCTTCATTGTGATCAGAGAAAGTGCTTTGAACAATTTCAATCTTTTTAAATTTATAAAGACTTGTTTTGTGCCCCAGCATATGATCTATCCTGGAGAATGTTCCATGAACACTAGAGAAAAATGTATTTCCTGGTGTTCTGGGGGTATAACGATATCTAAATATCTGTTAGGTCTAATTCATTTATCAAATTGTTCACGTTCTCTCTTTACTTGTTGATCTCTGTCTAATTGTTCTATCTAAAGAGGAGAGTGGTATATTGAATTCTCCCACTATTTTTTTTTGTTGTTGCATGGGCAGGCACCAGGAATCAAACCCAGGTCTCCCGCATGGCAGGCAAGAACTCTGCCTGCTGAGCCACCATGGCCTGCCCTCCCACTGTTATTTTTGAACCATCTATTGCTCCCTTCAGTTTGCCAGTGTTTGTCTCATGTCCATGTACTTTGGAGCTCCTTGATTGGAAACATAAACATTTATGCTTGTTATTTCTTCTTGGTGAATTGTCCCTTGTATTAATATGTAGTGTCCTTCTTTGTCTCTTATGACTTCTTTACATTTAAATTCTTTTTTTTTTTTTTTTTCTTTTCCTGCATGGGCAGGCTCCGGGAATTGAGCCCGGGTCTCCAGCACAGCAGGTGAGAAATTCGTCACTGAGCCACTGTTGCCCGCCCTACCTTTAAATTCTGTTTTGTCTTTTAGTAGTAGAGCAATGCCTGCTTTCTTTCGGTTACAACTTGCAGGGAACATCTTTTTTCATCCTTTCAATCAATCTGTTTATGTCCTTGGGTCTAAGATGAGTCTCTTGCAAGCAGCATATTGCTGGATCATATTTCTTAATCATATATCTGCCATTCTGTATCTTTTAATTAGTGAGCTTATTCCATTAACATTCAAAGTTATTACTGTAAAGGTATTTTTTTTTTTTCTAATTTTTTTTTTCACATGGGCAGGCACCGGGAATCGAACCCGGGTCCTCTGGCATGGCAGGCGAGCATTCTTGCCTGCTGAGCCACCGTGGCCCGCCCTGTAAAGGTATTTCTTAAATCTGTCATCTTATCCTTTGGTTTTTATTTGTCAGATTCATGTATTCTTTTCCTTCTTTTTCTTTTTATCCCTCAGGTTGCCCTTACTGGTACTCTTCAATCCAGTGTCCTCCTCCAGACCTCCCTCTCCTGTGTTTTTTGTTGTTGTTGTTCTGCCAACGGAACTCCCTTTAGGATTTCTTATAGAGCCAGTCTCTTGTTGACACATTCTCTCAGCATTTGTTTGTCTGTGAAAATGTTAATCTCTCCCTCACTTTTAACGGACAATTTGGCTGAGTACAGAATTCTTGGTGGAAGTCTCTCTCTTCCCAATCTTAAATATATCATTACCACTGCCTTCTCACCTCCATGTTGCCTGTTGAGTACTCCAAACTCAGTCTTATATGGTTTCCCTTGAAAGTAGTAGATTGCTTTTTCTTGGTGCTTTCAGAATTTTCTGCTTCTCTTCAACATTTGACAGACTTATTAGTATGTGTCTTAGAGTAGGCATATTTGGATTTATTCTGTGGCGTTCTTTGGCCTTCTTTGATTTGCAATTTTATGTCTTATAAGAGCTAGGACATTGTTCCGCATTATCTCCTCAACTAATCTTCCTAGACCTTTACTCTTCTCTTCTTCTGGGACCTCGATGATTCTTATATTTGTGCACTTCATGCTGTCCATCATTTCCCTGAGATCCAGTTCAAAGTTTTACATCTTTGTGTCATTTGTTCTTTTGTGCATTTGCATTCAAATGTCCTGTCCTCTAATTTGCTTATTCTTTCTTCTGCTGCATCAGATCTGTTATTGTGTTTCTCTAGTATATTTTTTATTTGGTTTACAGTATCTTTCATCACTGTGATACCTGCTAGTTTTCTATTTATTCTTTCAAATTCTTCATGTTCTTCTAGTGTGTTCTTGATCTCCTTTATATCATTGGCCAACCCACTGAATTTATTTAGTAGAGTTATATAAACATCTTTGATCAGTTGTTCCAGTCTGTGTCTCCTCCAGTGTTTTAATTTGGTCATTAGGCCAGGCTGTATCTGTCTGTACCTTCCTGTGCTTTGTGATATTCTGTTGCCTTTGACGCATTTTTACTTATTCTGATAGGGTTACTTTGGAAGTTGATATCTGTCAGTATTCTAGGTTTTGTACTTGTGGGACAGGTATGGTGCAGGACGTGGAGCATGGGGCAGGGCTCAGTGGCGCAGTGATGGAACATGGTGAAGGGCTAGGCACAGGGCATTGGTGCTATGCTGGTGCCCAGATCCTGAGGTGTGGGATATGGGGCTATGGGAGTGAGATGCCGCTCAGGCACACCTCGAAGCACAGGGGCAGGGCATGGTGGTGGGAGGTGGATCAAGGGGGCTGTGTGGGTGTGTGGGTCACGGGTATTGTGCGTCGGGTATGGAAGGGTGTGGCCTGGGTGCATGGGCCATGGTTGCATGCAGGGGTAGTGGGGATCAGGGCATAGAGATCAGGGCACAGGATAGTGAGGTCCTGGGGTGGGGGGCACAAATGTGTGGAGCAGGTTGCAGTGCATGTATGCATGGGGTGCAGGTGCACAAGTTGCAGGGGATGCATTTCACGATTTGAAGGGTCAGAATACAGGGGTTGGGGTGGGGTTGCGGGGCATGGGTACATGGGTGTCTTGGAGTGGGTCCCAGGGTGACAGGATAGGGGTGCTTAAAGGGGTGGGGCTTCAGTGAGTGGGCATAGAGGAGGGGCAAGGGTTATTTGGATGTGGGCGGTATGCATAGTTATAGCAATTTCAAGGAACACAGCTTGGCTTACATCGCAATCCCCTTCTCCCTCTCCATGCATTCCTGAGGGCTCCGGGCCTCCATTTGGAAAGGGGTGTGTTAGGCTCTTTGCACTAGCTGGATGGTCTCTTGGTTCTCTGCATCTCAATTCCTCAGCCTTTTCATCCAGGACCTCCCTGTGTAGTAAAGAAGACCCTCTCAATTCATTTGCACCCTGGAATCACTGTCCTGCTAGTTTCTCTGTCACTTCTCTAGCTGTTCATTGGATTTATCTCCATTTTTAATTATAAATAAAGCTAAACTAGAATATTACTAATTAAAAGGAAAGAAACAATAAAAACAAATAACTTCAGTTAAGAAACTGAATCTCAGTCATATAAATGAGGCCCTTTAGTTTATGGACAAAACTCTTTGTCCAAATTAAAAACAACCTTGAAAAGAAACGTCCTGAATAAAAGTGTGCTAAAGTTCATTCCATGGAGTACTTCTTAAGAGAGGATGGAAAATAAAGATCCCTGAAGGTAAACATCTTCAATCTTTTATGCAAAATTTTATGTTAAGCTCAATCAAGGACATCGTCCATGTATAAGAAAAAGTAGGCCAGTGACTATTCCTTTCCCCATTCCGAGATTTGTTTGGTTTCCTTATTCTGCCAGTTTTAGTGCCCATATTTTGCCCACCTGTTCTCTGAAATCTCCATTTAATAAATGTAATTATCTTATTTAAAAAAATTTTTATTCCTGTGGTTTAGCATGTTTTCACATACACAAAAAATACCCTATGTAGTAAGAATCTTCTGTTATTATTACGCTTAAAATGCTGTTTCACATCTCCCAATGGGATAAACTAATTATTTTGGAACCTGTTTTAGCTAGAATGTGTGTTTGGTTGGTTGTTTTAATGAAAATGATTAACAGCTTTAGAAGTCAGATATGACTCCAACAGGTTAGGAATGTTGATTCAGTGTGGACAGAAATAAACTAATTCACATATAACTTCAGAAACATGTTGATTGAGAAAAGTGCAATTTTCAGTGTAACTTGTGCCAGAATATATTGTCATTACGCCTAGGTGGCTCAAAGCTGAGTCTAAAATAACATATTTGCCTCTTATTTGTTTTTTTATTATTACTGAAGAAAGCTATATAAAAAAATTGTTTTTAAGTGCCTCTTTAAGAGTTCTCCAATCTTTTACCAATAGTTTTGTTTTCAAAATCAATGTGTATAAGTAACGTTTTTACTTTTTAAGTGCCTGATAGATATGTAATTTCTTTAATAATAGAAACTTCAGGACAGTACTAAATTCATAGCTCTTCTTTCCAAAGAACTGAAGCATTTTCTGCCTTGGTATTATTTATGTAGTAATCTTAGGAAGTGCTTTTAGGTGAGATGAAATGATATTTCTTTTCTGTGGAAACCAAGTTAGGGGGAGGTAGTATTACATGTTGACATGAGTCACATTTCCTGGGCCTTTAAAAATACAGCTTTTTCCCCTCCACTCTGACGATGTCTGTAGTGGACAGAGCACTGAGTTAATTAAGAGAACCTAAAGTCTTGTCTGTCACTGAAAGCGTGCCTTCTCTCTCTGAATCTGTTTTCTTTCATAAGATGAAAGCTTTAACTAATTTCCAAGATTTCTTACAGCGCTAAGACTGTTTGATTTTATAGGTTGTCCAGTGTTACTTTCCAAAAGGATAACCAAAGACTTCCTGATTTCCAATTGCTCTATTCATTGGGTGATTTAGTATAAATGCTTAGGAAGATTTTAAATTTAAAAAATTTAATGTCATTTGACTTCAAAATCCCATCTAGGAGTACCTTAAAAATGCATGGGTAGTACATAAATTCAGTACTAAGAATGAACTGAACTTTATTTAAGACAATGAAGTATGATTCTTTAAGTGGTACTTATTAAATGGGATTTCAAAACAAGTCATCAAATAATACAGATAGTATAATCCCATTAATACATATACAGGACAAGGAAAAGAAAATATAAATAGCAAAGGATCTGAAGTTTTATATATCAAATTTTACCTGTGGAGAGGGGAATTTAGATGGGAATGGGAGGAATGGGAGAGGGGGCAGATAAAAATGTGCCTTCATTTTTTCTGTGTATGTCTTTAATTGATTTTTTAAAATAATCACATTTATGTATTGTTATAATTTAAGAAAATAAGATCTAATTTATAAATGTCTTTATAGTTCAAATTTCACTGAGCAATCACCATCTGAACAGTCTGAATCTGTTTTGAAAATCTTCATTTTGGAAAGCAGTGGTTGAAAACTGGAAAGAAATCACAAGAAATCATCTCTATAGTATAGAACGCAAGTATAGGTATTAAGCCACTATTATACTTTAATGGAAATTTTTTTTTTCTCAAGATCTTCAAGACATTCCATATTCTGATTGGTGTGAGCAGACTGTCCATAATCCCTTAGAAGTGGTTCCATCTAAGTTTTCAGGGATTTCTGGCTGCAGTGATGGAGTGTCTCAAGAAGGCTCAGCCAGCAGCACTAAAAGCACAGAATTGCTACTGGGTGAGTTTTCAGATTCAAATCTAAGCATTCCTAGTAAAAATATACTTGGATTTTTTTTTTCATAAATACTGTAAATAAAAGTTGTCTGAAAACTATGGTAAGTCCATTTTAGTGAACTATATTCAACAGACTTGTAAGCATTGCACCTCTGTCAGCCACTAACATATACATTATTAGTTATCTCATTTCATTAGAGAGAGTTTTGCTCCCAAAATGATAGCAGATTATGTGCATTGTATCTCAGTGTTAGATATTTAACTAGATGAAGTTTAAAAACAAATTCCATGAATCATAATGATTTTCTAGTATAATATCGGTAAAATAATTTAACTTTACACTGAAATCTTTTTTTAGGTGTTAAAACAATTCCAGATGATACACCAATGTGCCGTATACTCCTTCGGAAAGAAGTTCTAAGATTAGTCATTAACTTGAGTAGTTCAGTTTCAACTAAATGTCATGAAACTGGGCTTCTAACGTGAGTAAACTATGTGCATGAGTATTTTTTATTGTTTCTGTTTTATGGTGAAAAAGTATTTGAAATACTTCAGAAGTTAAATTAATCAGCTTATATTAGCGGTTCTCAATTATATACCCATGTGAGGCTAAATTTTCTTCAGATTCATCAATCAAAACAACGTATGGCAAAAGATTAGATACAGAAGAAAGTATGAGAACTCAGCCATCTCCTCTTAAGCCAGACATTAGTTTTTTTTGTTTCTTTTTTTTTTCCCATGGGCAGGCACCAGGAGTCAAACCTGGATCTCGGGTATGGCAGGCGAGAATTCTGCCACTGAGCCACCGTCACACCGCCCAAGCCAGACTTTAAAGAGATCTGCAAAAAACATAAAGCAGGGTCATTCCAGTCCTTTGGTTTTTTTTTTGGAAAATGCAGTTTTTTTCCTTTAAAATATATTTTATTTTTGTTAACATGTAATAGTATCTTTAAATGAATTAATAAAATATTTAAAAATTTTCTCCATTTTATCAAGTGTGGCAATTATCCATTGCTATAACCCACAGAAAAGAAGCTTTTTGGGGTCTGCAGTAATTTTTAAGAAGGTGAAGTCCTAAGACAAAAAAATTTGAGGAAACCTGTTTATATAAAACAGGTGATATTTTCTTGGTTTAATTTTTTTCCTTTTTCCTTCTTTCTCTTTATAAAATTTGCAGAATTTTTATCATTTTTCTAAATCTCAGCCACATAATAAAAGGAAATTCAAACCAAATCTTGATTTGCACTATTTGATATTGTGGTTGTCTAAAGAAATGCACCTTAGGGTCACCTGAAGGGCTTTAAAAAAATACTAATGGGCGGGCCATGGTGCTTCAGCAGGCAGGAATGCTTGCCTGCCATGCCAGAGGACCTGGGTTCGATTCCCGGTGCCTGCCCATGTAAAAAAAAACTAATACAGATGACAGGATCCTACTACAGGCTTCCTGGCCTGAAGCTCTAGGAGGGAGGTCTTAACCTGTTTCCTCTGCCATAACCCCACAGCTAATTCTGAGGTATAATCCTAGCTAAACTTAATTCTATTTTTAAATTTAATTTTTAATATACTTAAGTCATCCTAGGCTGAAAATAAATTTTGTAATTTCTCATGCCCATAAAGAGAATATTCCTAACTTTCCAATAAACCTTCAAGTTTTAGAATTTTAAAAGAAATAACCCTTACATATTTATAGCTTAAGATATGTAATTTAAGTGTGAGGTAGGAATATCTAATATTTTATTTTCTTGTGTCTTTACCTCATATAAAGTTTAATCAGTACCTGGAGAAAAAACTATTTAAAAAGTAGCTGATACTTTGGAGGAAAAAATAAGTAAAACATGATTACAATTTTTATCACATCATAGTCTTTTATTTGATTTTAGAATTAAAGAGAAGTATCCTCAAACATTTGACGACATATGCCTTTACTCTGAGGTTTCCCATTTGCTGTCACACTGCACATTTAGACTTCCATGTCGTAGGTTCATACAAGAATTATTTCAAGATGTACAGTTTTTACAAGTAAGTAAATTTGTACTTCTGAAATTTGTCTTCCAAGATTAATTTTGTATTTGAATTGACAGATTATATCCATTTATGTGCTCGAAAGTCATGAGCAGTATATCACTTCTTTCCTAGATGCATGAAGAGGCAGAGGCTGTGTTGGCAGTACCACCAAAGCAACCTACAATTGATACATCTGCTGAATCCTGACCTCATATTTATGATCTATATAGATATACACTATATATATTCATATTTGTGGATTTCCTAAAAGCCTCAGAAAATGCTGACTGGGCAGCAAAGACAGGAGTATCTTCTGTACACTATTCCAGCAATTACTGGTACATGAACAGTTGGAACTGCTGACTTCCCTAACCAAAACAACTTCCTTCTCACCCCTGGTTGAGCCCTTTGTGGGGGTTCAGTGTTCATTACCACAGTTTTGTGAGTTTTAATTACCATTTTATGCAAGAGCCAAGCACTGAATACCTATGTAGGTTTTCTTTTCCTCTCTTTTTTTTTTTTTCATTTTAAGAGCATAATGACAGTGGAACAATAATAGGATATACAGAAGCACCCCTCACACAATTACTTCTGAACTCTTTTCTTTTTTTTTCTTTAGGGTAAATATAAAGATGCCTTGTTTGTTAACTGATTTGTGGAAACTAGGAATTGTGTCTCTAAGGCTGCATCCTGTTACCACAGTGGGATGTGCTATAACTGCTGGTATTAGATGGGGAACTTTGGCCCTTCCACATTTTTCTTGTTTGTACACTACTACGGAGGTTTGTAACCTCAAAGCAAAAGAGCCTCAAAAACCCAGGACTTATAAGTTATTTTTATGTTATTAGAATTGCATAAAGGTTCTTACTTGTTTTCCATCTCTTCAACTTTATTGCAATGTATTATTGTAGAACATTTGAACCAATTAAGGTTTTTCACTACAGTTCCTGATTAGAATCAGAAAATCATTTTATAATTCAAGTGAAAGTCTATGTAGAATGCATATATTTTACGTATTATTGTTGTCTTAAATGGGAACTTGAACAAGCACTATAATTTAGACCTAAAGCAAAAGGAAGCATTAAATAACCCTTGAAATCTCCTAAGGAAAAGATAAGTTTGCCTACAGTTATTCCATGGGAAAAGAAGAGCCATATTTCCTTTTAAAAATCATCAATTAAACTGGGTATTAAGATTAAAAATTGTAGTGAAAAGCCTTAAGTACCAAATTTTAAAGCAGCAGTACTTTAGTTTTATATCAGTTTTCTTGTTTTGCACAAATTAAATGCAGCAATAGGTGAGTTTATGAATACAGTTATTGCCTTTATCACATTTGTGAAGTTAAGTTGATGAGGGCAAGGGCTTTTTTGTTGTTGTTTATTTGTTTAATTTGTATATGCCTAAAGATATTTGGAAATCTTTACAGGAATTAAACGTATATGCAAATTTGTACATAAAAATAGCATGGCCATCATCATTAGAATGCTTATAAATGAAAGGATTATCTTTTTTGAGATCTATATATAAATAGAAAAAAATCCAGCTGGACTGATCAGAACCCTTTTTTAATTCATATGTGTATACCATTTTATTTACAATTACACATCAGTTTTGACATAGTCATAGCATATTGATATTTTCCCATGTTGCAGATGCTTTTTATAGTGGGTTTGTCCTTTGAAATCTCTATAAAAAACCCTGTGAAGTACAAATCATAACTCACAGAGAGATTTTTTTTTTTTTTTTAATTTACTGGCACTGAAAGTTCCTGTTGGGATGAAGCATTTCATCTCACTTCATCACACCTCTTTGACTGCACTTCAGTGAATTGTTCTTATGTGCACTGTGTAGCAACTTACCTTGTAACAAAGCAGATAAGGGCTGTAAGCTGCTGCTTATGTTAAAAAGTGGCTCTTCAGATTTTTCTCATAAATGCCAATTAAAGATAAAACAAATATTTTCATTATTTTAATTTATCACTGAACCCACATGTTTATTTAAATGTCAACAGTACTTCTAAGAACATTGCCTGTGTCACCTTGGCCTTTGGTTTTGGATAATTAAACTGCCTTTCCAGAGAACCAAATGTCACAGATACTAGACCAAATAGTGGTTAAAAACTCCAAAGGAAGTAATGTAGTAACCTTATTCATAATGGGATTAAAATATTTTAGACATTCATTTTAAACACTACCTCAGTTAATATAAAATACAAAATCTGTGGTTTAATCCCTCTAAAGTTATACCAGTAATGAGTTATTGTCACATATCTGCACCTTCATCCCTACACTCCTACCCTTGGTCAGCTTTCCGGAAATTAAGGCTTAGTTATTATTAGCCTGAACAGTTTTTGACTGTTACTTTGAAAGACATTTATACATCATCATATCTGCCTATTGCACTTAGTTTGGGGAGACACTCAGAGCTTTGTGTGGGTATCAGTAAATTAAGGAAATGTCTGCACCTGAATTTATAGTGCCATTTGTTTTTCATTGGATCCACTGACAGGTCTAATACATTTTCTTTGAGTACTTATTTGTATAAAAGTAGACTTTTATGATGAAAAATGCTCACATCCAGTGCCAAGTGATTAATTTAAATGTTTAAAAATATTAAATTATAGCAGCAAAGGTGTCAGTGGTAATAAAAATAATTGAGAAAGTTATCTATAAAGAATAATATTACCAGACTATAGAATACCAAAATAATGTCAATACTGTAGTTTTTCAAGATTTTAGTATTAATCTTAGTTCATATAAATTTGTATTATTGGTAATTGAATAATTTGGAGGAATTTGGGCAGTTGTGCTGGTTATAAACTGTGAATTTCTAATTGTAAAGTGAATTGCCATTTCTAATTGAAATTTTTTTAAGAACAGGTTTCCACTTCACATACTAAATAAATACTGATATATAAGGAAGTTAGAAATTTAGTATTTGTAGAATATGATCTAAAATGTCTTATGCTTTTATTTCCTATTTATGCTTATGGAGATTGAAGGGGGGAACGTCTGTTCTTCCTAATTAAAGGTTTTCTAATAAAGATTGGTAGCACAAGGACATTCTGTAAGGTCAGTGATTTTAAAAGAGGCACTTTGGAGTATATACATTATTATATTAGTTATTCTGACATAATAATGTATACAAGTCCTTTTCATGTAGACGCTTTAATACTCTTCAGCTCTTATCTAGAGCTTGAGATAATTAAAGCTGAGTTTTTCAGAGCATTTCACAATGGCAGAGTAATGACAATGAGATGTCCATGCTTACTTAGTTTTGTCTACTGCTATTTATATAAAATTTTATTTCATACCATTCAGAGGATGCCTTTTATCCCCACAAAAAAGCACAGATCATTAAGCAATAAAAACCAATCGATGTTCTGTTGTTCAAATTAGAACTACAGTTATTTTTGCATGGTAAGAGTGAGGTGCTAATTTTGTGTGAGATGAGCTTTGTGAACTACCTTGGGAAATTTCCTTTGGAGTTAAGGTTTTTTTCCCCATTAGTCCTATGCTTCCAGTTTTGTCTAAAATTCACAATCCATGAAATCATGGAAAAAATAAAAGGTTAACTTGATTGAGAGAGACTTTTATGTAAAGAGCTGTTTGAAACGAGTGAGCATTTTTGTTTTTCCAAAATGAAAGTTGGGAAAGGTCTTCATTGTTTCCCCATTCACAGAATATATTGTTACCACCTTAGTTTCACTACAATGAGAATTTCATTATAAAAGCATACCATTGAAATTAAGTAGCAGTTCTTATCAAAGAATATCAGAATCTGTGAGAATCTTTCTAGAAGCATGTTTTGTTTTGTTTTTTCCCTTCAGTTCCAGGCTCCCAGGGTATTTTTTCATTCATAGTAGTATAATATGACTCACACAGACTGTGGTTTATTTTTTTCTTCCCCTTTGGAGTAGTTTCATAATGTAGGTGGATAGCTATGCCATAAGCATGCACAAATTGCACATTGTTTGATTTTCTTTATAAAATATTTAATTTAAAAAATATAATTTATGCCAAAAAAGCATATCTTGCAATTTTGCCACTTAATAGATTGTTTCAGCCCAAAATGCAAAATCTTGGGGGTGGGGGTGGGGTTAACAAATTTCATAGCTATAGTTGAAAAATGTTCCATTACTGGCCTGTCTGAAACCTTAAAGCTGCATTGTAAAACAAATGGTGTAAATTAGTTCTAAAATGTGGTAAGGGATTGTGAAAAAAGAACTGACTTAATGTTCCCTAACCACATGATTTTCTTTTTTTACTTAGTAATACGCTGCTACATATCTGGAGGTTCTGGTGTTTGTAGGTCACTGAACAGACATTGAAATCCGATTTATATTGTATAACTGTAACATAGAAAGAAAAAGTATTTATATATTTTCCGTAAGAATATTTGAGTTGTGTATAATTTAAATAAGATTTGTCCCCAGATGGTTTTGCTCACCTTGATTTTTTTTGTGTGGTTTTATTGTTTTTGTATAATGTGTACAGTTTATGTCAAGGGCATTAAAAGCCTCCTGAAGCATAATCTTATCAAAGGGATACATTGTTAATAAAATGGACTTAAAATTCTTAAATTTCTTGTTTTTATTGTTGTTTGAAAATTTAAAACACTTAACCGAGTAGTCATATGGCTTTGATTTTGAATTATGTACCATTAACACTGAAACCTGTGATTCCCAGTTAAGGTGACTTTTAAGTATAACTATTTTCATTTTCTTAAACATTCTTCACAATTTAACCAAACATCTTTATAGTAAGTTTTTTTTATTTTTAACTTCAAATCATTATTATAAAAAGTTTGGAAAAATAAACAGAACAGCTCTGAATTTTTTAAAAATATACAAAAAGCAAGTACTGATAAATGATGAACATGGTGGCTTGTCTGTGGGAGGTATTTGGTTTTTCACGCATTAACTGATCTAACCAGATAAATTAATTTACAGCCACCTACTGGCACAAGAAAATACCACAAGGGAAATTACCAAGGTTGGAGAATGAAATTCATTGTCAAAGCTAGAGCCTTTCAGAGTGATTAAATCTGTTAAAATGTATGTCTCACTTTAAGAGATTTGTTGATTCAGATAATTTGGCCTTCACACTTCTCTATATCATTTTTCCCATTGACTTCTATATATAGTCAACAAAAATATAGTTGATCCCAAAATAAACTTTATTAAAAAGTACATTTTATAGTCATTATGCAGCCAGTCTTTGAAAAAAGCCTTAATATAGCTGAACTTTAAAGGTTATTTCATTTTTTAAAATCCTTGGTATATAGATACGTAGAAATAAAGTAAAATATTTTTGTGTTGTCTTTAAAAAATGAAACTAAGATATATTAAAACTTATTTTTCCACAATCAACTTGATTTTTTAAGTAGGAATACATTTGAGTAGTTAATCAGTTCACTATAAGTAGCATGGATTAGATGCTAGAACGCCAGCAAACACCTTAAGCATGGTCCATGACTCTTGGGAGAAAAGGTTCCTATCCCAGCCTTTGCTGAATCATCACAGGACCTGCCTACAGCTAAGAGCCGTTCCACAGGCTGACGTGGTATTCAGAAGTCAATGCCAGTCCTATCCACCATCAAAATATCCTGATATTTTAAGGAGTTATTGCTAATTTGGTTCTAGGTGCTTTTTCTTAAAAATGTGACTATGTTAGAAAAAAATTAGAAAAATAATTACAGATGAAATTAATCACCTCAAAATATAAGGAGGCAGTATGGATGGGGCTGAATCACCTATGGGTTTGTGGCTGGGTGCTAGATGGTTAAGCTATTATGTCTATTTTGGTGTATGTTTGAAATTCTCCATAAGGGTTTTTAAAACAAAAAGGCACATGCATACAAATTCCAAAGTTTGTGAATGACAGTTCTTGAAGATGTTAAGATGGCATATAGTATTGAAACTTCAGGTTTAAGATACAAATTAACTTGGTTGTTAGAAACACTGGGGAGGAAAGTGTATATCCAAAACTGTAGAAAATAGTAGTAGTATGTAGAACATACTAGAGTATTATGTAGAACACAGTTAATAGCGCACAGTTATCTAGCCCAGCATTTCCTGTCGGCACATCGTATTTCAAAAGGTTTCTCCCTTCCTAAGGCAATGATTCTCAAAGTTTAGTGCATCAGAATGTCTGGGGGCTGATAAAAAATAGAGATTCCAGGCCCTACACTCCAGAGATTCTGATTGGGCGGTTTGGAGTAGTACCCAGAAATTTACATTTTTAGCAAGTTCAAGAAGTAACTTAGCAACTATACTGAGTAATTGTAAGAATTTCATTTCATTGAGCAATGTAAAACAGAAAATAATGCGATGGTGAGATAATTTAATTAAGGTTTGTTAACAACAACAAAAATGACCAAAGTTTTATGTATTATTTTTAAAAGGAAATCCATAGGAAAGTTACTATTTACAAATCATTCATCACAATATTGACATTTCTGCATACAATGAAAAATGTATAATTGCATCCTAACAAAGGAACATAAATTAATGACATAAATGATGACGATACTGGCCCCAAAGGGTTCTCACAACTATTAGATTAATAAAGATACTTGTTTATACTGTATTAGGAGCATATACCAGTTTTTCTAGCCAAAAGCTTAGTTACATGTAGGGAAACAATTGAAAAGCCTGAACAGAAGGACTGGTTTGTATAGGTATATTTAGGCCAGCTGGCAGTCACATTATTTTGAGAACATGAATACTTCGTCTCTCCCCTTTCATAATGTTAAATGGAAAAATGTGGGACACATGGTACCAGAAGTATAAGCACAGGAAGATCATTTCTGCCACCCTGACAGAGAAAGCAAAACAAAAAAAAATTCCTATTCATGCGTATTTAGTAATGTAAATAAACATTAGAGGTTGACAGACAGAGGGAGAAGAAAGGAACATGTATGGAACACCTATTACATACCAGGAACAAAGCTGCTCCTGAGCCAATATAGAATTTCCCACTCCATATAATTACTCTTAACTGTTATATCGAAATTATATCCAACAATGAGGTTTCATTTTATTATTTTAGCATAATAGGAATATAAATGAGATAATGAGGGTATTATCTTGACCCACACAACTTATTGTAGAGTGCAAAGAATGCTAAATGAAAACAGGTCATTTATATATTCTTGGGTAGAAAAAAGGAGGAACGAAAAATGGGAATAGAATTACTAGATAATATATTTTACTTTTTTTCCTATTTTGAGGTAGTTATCAAAAATTGTGGAAGACTAGCATCTTCTGAACAAAGAGCACTATTGATACTAAGTCAGGAGTTCCTTGACAATCTCACTCTTAAACTGTGATAAGCTAGACAGGAGAATCATGTGAATCTTACTGGTTCATTTACACATCTTATTAGATGAGATCTATGCACTGCCCCCCCCCAACCCCAACGTTTACTGTGTCAATGAACTATATCACTTAAAAGCAAGTCTTAAAATATGCTTAGGTCTCAAACATCTGTGACTTTTTCATTAAACCCATTCAGCATAAATTTACACTGACATTTGGTTCTAGTAAAAAATCCGTGGGCTATACTAAAGCCTGAAATCCAGTTCCTTTTTCCTTAAATTTCTAAACAGGGAGTAGAATTTCATGGAAAACATCTTGCTAAAAATGAACCTTCTAGAACCCTGGGGTCTGTGCAGTGGCCAATGCCTTAGCACTATGCCAAATGTCAAGACTACTGTTACACAAACAGCAGCAAGGTAAACATCTTCACATGATGCTGCCTTTTCTAGAGCAAGCCTTCTCCAAGGAGGAATATTGAGTTTCATAGCTTCTGATCTTTAAAACCTGGTAAGATTTTAGCGGGCTTATATAAATCAGACCTGCAAATAGTGCGAGCTCACTGGGACGAAGGACCTGAGGCAGCCACTAGTGCAGCATGAGGGAATGAAATGTGTCATCTGGTTAGCGTTCAGTGTTCACTTTGATCTAAAAGAGTAATAGAGGAGAGGCTGCTATTCTCGTTTGGGGGAGGTGAAACCAGACCCAGGGAGACTGCCGTTTGCATTTTATATTCTGAACAATGTGCTGGCACTGGTGGGTTGGTTGGGAGACTATCCTTGTCTCCAGACATTGGTGAAGCCAACTGGGACACATAGTTGAGACTAGTTTCTTCAGCTGGGGTTTCTTCCAGGGAGTTCCTGTAGTTTTTTTCTAGTGTCCTTTGTAAATTTTCAGGTTGGTTCAATACTCCCAGCTGACTTGGTGGAGCTGTAGGAGGCAAAAGGGTGTGGGCACAAGAACCAGAGTCAGAAACTTCCTGATTATAGGTAAAGTTGTCAAAACAGACGCAAGGTCCAGGGCCTGAGTAATTCTTTCCTGTTGGAAGGAGATAAAAGTAGACAGGCTTGGTAAATTCCGTTTCTGTGGGTGACTGCCTAGTGCCAAAGAACTGTATCTTTCTCCCTTCCGGCTTGTTTATAACTTCAATTGCATCTGGAATACAGTCATTGATGTTCATTATTGTTAGGTGAGTGTTCTCCTGGATGAGAAAACAAAAAATATATAAATACAAACAAATACATGTGTATATACCAAAGTAAATTAAATATGTGAAATGTACTTAGAGCTTCACTTTTGTTCATGTTTTATCCGGGTCAAGAGTTAATCAGAGATGGTGTTAAAAAACCAAAGGATTCCCCTGACGGAAGAAATCAAAGCCTAATGCACCTATTTTATGGCTGCAGGAACAGAGCTGGTTTTTGCTTCATTATATTTTCCTGAGGAAGTCCAGGAAAGTATGATTATTACAGTTCCAAATCCCAGGTTGGTCTTTAATAAGTACATATGAAATTTCCCAACATTTTACCTTGGATTTTATTACTGACAGGACACTGCTCTTGTAAGGATCTGGAATGTCAGGATAACACTTCTCCTTCACCCTAGAACAGTAGTGAAAATTAGGGTAAATTTTGCAATATCGTGAAATAGTTAAGAGTGAGATTCCTGGGTTCTAATCTTGGTTCCAGCACTTTTAACTATGTGACCGTGGGCAAGTTAACTGTTCCATGCTTAATATCCTCACTGGTAATGGAGATAATTATGATACTTAAAGTGTTATGTGAAGTAAGTCAGTTACATATAAAGCACTTTTAGAACACTGCCAAACACATAGCAAGTGACCTATAAATGTTAGCTATTACTATTATTATTAGAAAAACTCTTGCCATCTCTTTATTTTAAAGGTTATTTTACTCGTGAATTGACCTGAAAGATAAAATTGTGAAATATATACTGTCACCTAAACCTCTTTTGTCTTTTTCCTTTCCAGCACTATTTTTCAGATTATTCAATGTCAATTCTGCTTTATTAAATTCTTTTCTGGATTTTGCCCCTGACTCACTTCTTGGATAAAATCTTCCTCAAAACACTTACCACTGACTTTTCAAGTAGCACACGATCATGATGAGCAAAACACAGAAAATCATGGGGAGTATGACAGGTATCAGTATATGGGCTGAGAAAGAAGAAGACGAAGGATATTTTTAATGAGTACTTTCCCCTCTCAAAGGGATAAAAATAAATTTAAAGGTTGAGAGTAATTTCACGTGGTTATTATTCCTCAAATGTCTATTTGTGCAAGATGCACTACAAGTTCCCCCGGATTGGGGGCAGGGAGACAACCAATCTATCAAGGGAGCCATTTGCCGTCAACACCTTGTAACTAACTCATTACCTCTTCTGACAGAATGAATGAATCATTAGTCCCAATTCTTTGCTCTCTTCCTGTATTATAATTACACTTTCCCACCTTTGCCAAAGCTGCATGATAGGTGGATTATACTTCCTGCCCCTTGACTTTGCGCTCAGCCATGCTGACTTGGTTTGGCCAATGGGATGTTAAGTGTTGTAATATGAATAGGAGCTTTAAATGGGCTTGCATTGTTTGGCTGGCCCTCTCTTGGTCCTGTGATCCACCATGAGAAGAATCTGCCACCAGGCAGCTCTGCGCCATCAGCCTAGCCCCAGAATGAAGATATATGGAACAGAACCGAAACTGACTAAAGCCCAGAGCTCAGCCTGCCCAACCTAGATCAGGCAAGCCTCAGCTGAACTGTAGACCCGTAAGTATAAAAATAAATATTTGCTGTATACCACTGAGATTTTGAGGTTCTCTCTTACACATCCAGTGGTGCCTCATGCATCCCTTCAAGTGCCAGAAAAAATCACCAGAATGCCCTAATCTATGATAATCATTCCTGTTTTAATTCTCCGAGATGTCAACCGGTGCTTTATTTTCTTAAACATGCATCTTCCTGTTCCCACTCCTTGCAATTCCACCAATTCATAGTTCAACTGGGTTACTAAGTAGCCTCTTTCACAAATGCAAGTTGCTCAGAGAAAGTTTGGGGGCCAACAGTCATCCACAAGTAAATATAACTGTGCAATCCATTTGTCTCCCACCCTCCCTCTGCTCCTCCTCAATCCTACCTAAACTTGGCTGTCCTGAAAGGAATGGAGTTTGATTTGGGGCCAGGAGTGTGACGACTAATGTTAGAGATGTGGAAGGGAGGGCAGCCTGGGTGGAGTGTCAGAGAAAGCCCCACAACAAATGGCCTAAAATTAAGCCTGATCCAAAGAAAGGGAAAGGAAATGCTCTTTCTGACCATACATCTTGTTCTCAAGATTGATACTTTTGACTACTACAGCTGGTTTTAAATTTCGGTGAAATTACAGATTTATAATATATTTGAGAGCAAGCCTAGGCAAAAAGCTAAAAGGAATGAATTATTTTAAAAGGTACTGAGAATGAACATTTATACACAATTTTTCAACCTCATTGTTACAATAATTTGGGGGATTTCTATTTTTTATTGTTTAATCACTGCAGCCTCAATTAGCACAAGAATCAATAGTTCTGATTCCCATGCAATGAGGTCTGACGTACAGTTAACTGGATGCTAGGCACATAGTATTCTCTCCATTAAAAAATCAAGTAAGGTCTCCATCACTGAAGTTATAAATATTTCAATATTTTCTTTCTGATAATAACCAATAAAGCCATAAGGCAAGGCTAAGAAAAGTTAACATGACTAAGAGAGAGAAATGAAGCTTAGAAAATATACCTAAGATAAAGATATTTCGTATATGTGTTTGTGTAAGCATGTGTGTGTATGTGTGTGTAAAATGGGGTGTGCATGTACACACACACACACACATATAGTCATTGGCCAAGTAAAGTTCAAAGTCAGGAAAAGAACAGCCTAAGATAAATTAGCTCCACATGGCAAGAATGTTCACATAATGTAAATCACTGGCTCATACTTTAATCTGACTATGGGACATCTGAACTTTGGTTTGGAGACCTAGAACCATGTTTCATTCTAGTAGGCCAGGAGAACCAATATCAGCCATATGGTTAAATGAGTCCTGGTTGCCGCACAAGACCCTCCCTTCAGGTTCTGCAGGCCTACAGATGGACCCATCCCACCCCTCCAGCTCTGCCTGACCCTGCCGTGTGATAACTTCAGGCAAGACTTTTCAGTTGTTTCTCCAGGAGGAAGCATCTTCTAGAGTCCCTTTCAGTATGGACTTCCTATGCATCCCTCAACAGAGCTCTTCTTTGCTCCTCCCTCCTCCAACAGTAGCTACTTTCTCCTGCCACCTCCCTCTTTGCTGGGAGTCAGGGTAAGCCATGAGAATAATTTTTGCCATCAAGCAGTTCCTGCCATTCTTCACCCCTCCCTCTGCTTTCTTTACCTTTCAAACCAAATGGATTTTGAAAATACCTAACCCTTCAGCTCACCCTTTCCCCCACCAAATTTGCAAACATGGAGTTTGTAAGCACTCTCTGTCCCTGCCTGGGCCTTGCCCTGCCTCTGCCCCATGCGACCCCAACCCAAAATCTTTAATTGTCCTGTATTACCTGGCAAAATCAGGAAGGCATTAGCAAGCCACTGAGTGGAACTAGCTGAGAAGGCTGGCTGAAGAGGGCAACTATGTTGAGAAAAGCACCCCCACCGTTCTGTAGACTTATAAACCTTGTGGGCCTTCTGAAGTCAACCATAAAAAAATGCTATCTATGTTTTCCAAACTACTGAGACTGAATTTCAGAGAAGTAACTCAGGGGCCCCTGATTAGGGGTCCTAATTCAGTCAGATTAGCCACACTCATCTGTTTTATTTAGTAGGGCTCTATTTAACATTTTTTGTGAACCAAAGGGTTTCACCTTAAAAGAGAGAGAAGGAGAAAGAGAAAGAAAAGGAGAAGTTGAGAGATTGAGAGCAAAAAGAAAGGTTTGAAAATTCATATGGTAGACAAGCCTAAGACAACGTCTGTGTGATTTGCTGGGTTGCTGAGAAGTTCTAAGGAGAGGTTTAAAATTGGAAAAACTCACAGTATTCGTCTGGAGTTCTGACCTTCGTGAAAGGACCAAGGGGACCGATGCCAACACTTGTGTATGCCGTGACGAAAAACTCATAGAAGGACACCGGCTGGAGACTGTCCACAATGAATACCTTCTGTTCCGGGTTGTCAATGTCGTATTTGCAAAATACTGACTCACCTGTGATTTTTTACAATGTTTTTCATTAAAAAAAATGACAAATTATTTTATTAAGAGTGTGACAGAGCTCCTTTGAGAGAGTTGAGCACCAATATTCCTGTTGACTTGGCATTGTTAATTATCTCTAAACCAGTCAAAAATTAAATCATAACTTCATCACATTGACGACTCTGGAAAACACTTTCAGAGATGACATGAAGAGCAAAAATCCATTTAAACAGGGACGTTGGCAATCAAACTAGTACATCACAAAGAGCTTGAATGAGATTTAAAAATAAATTTTAATAACATTTAACAAAGTCAAAGAAACAAGTAAAAGGGGTAAGCAAGAAAGTTTCACAAGTGGTTAGCTTTCTTAAGGAGCTGATGGAGCTTCAAGTGCTTCTAAAAATACCAGGCCACATTGTTTTTTAAGTAAGTTAAAATACAGGCTCCCATTTAGGGACCCCTCCTCCTTGCTCCCAAGGTCATCCAATAATAGAATTAGGCCTGGCCACAGTCAGAGATGGCAGCATTTAAAATTATTTCAAATAATGAGATCACGAAAAAGCAAACACCAATGTCACCTGAAAGATCAGCCTTTTCATAGTCTGTGTTGCACTCTCCCACCTTGGGTTTCAGATAGACATGGTACCCTCTTATGAAACCGGGTTGGGATTCAGTGGAATAATTCTTCCAACTCAAAGTGAAGGAGTGGGGTGTCAAGTGGCTCATGATCACATTAGGGTTGTCTGACGGAGCTAGGAAAAGAAGTCAGGGTAAGAATAAAGTACATGATTTGGAAAATATTCTCAGAACATTCATATAAACTAAAAGTAGAACCAGAGCTTACATCATAGCCATATGAGCTTATACCAAATTAAAGAGTTTTATCTTTCGGTCTGGAGGATGACACAGTTTGTAATAACTGGAAAGGACTCTGGCCACCTTTTTGCTCAAGACTTGCCTTTCATAGATAAGGGAATGGATGCTCAGAGAGACTCAATAAGTCACACAAGATCACACAGCAAAGTAGAGACTAAAAGTCTTTCTTAGACTTAATTCTGTTATTGAATTCTCAACAGTACTTTACAAAAGACCCAACCAAAGAACCTACTGAAGTAGGGAGGAAAGGGAAGTTGAGGAGGATTTTCAGAGAGGCAAAGAGGAATCTGAAGCACTCTATTTCCCAGGTTGGGGCAATGTAAAGTTATCTGAGGCTTACCGAAAAAAAATCTAGGAGCACTGCCCACCTTGGAGAATGCTAACTGTAAAGTCTGGACCAGCCCCCACCAAAAGAAGAACTTCCACGATTGTCTGATCAACATGAAGCAATCAAGAGCCCAAGTGTGTTGGTTTGAAAGGATGTACGTCCCCTAGAAAAGCCATGTTTTAATCTAAATCCCATTTCATAAAGGTAGAATAATCCCTATTCAATACTGTATGTTTGAAACTGTAATCAGATCATCTCCCCGGAGAGGTGATTTAATCAAGAGTGGTTGTTAAACTGGATTAGGTGGCGACATGTCTCCACCCATTTGGGTGGGTCTTGAGTTTCTGGAGTTCTATAAAAGAGGAAACATTTTAGAGAAGAAAGAGATTCAGAGAGAGCAGAGAATGCTGCAGCCCCACAAAGAAGAGAGTCCACGAGCCAGCAACCTTTGGAGATGAAGAAGGAAAATGCCTCCCGGGAGCTTCATGAAACTGGAAGCCAGGAGAGAAGCTAGCAGATGATGCCATGTTCCCATGTGCCCTTCCAGCTGAGAGGGAATCCCTGACCATGTTCGCCATGTGCCTTCTCACTTGAGAGAGAAACCCTCCAACTTCATCGGCCTTCTTGAACCAAGGTATCTTTCCCTGGATGCCTTTGATTGGACATGTCTATAAACTTGTTTTAATTGGGACATTTTCTCAGCCTCAGAACTGTAAACTAGTAATTTATTAAATTCCCCTTTTTATAAGCCATTCCGTTTCTAGTATATTGCATTCCAGCAGCTAGCAAACTAGAACACCAAGCATACAGCTTTCACTGGGCTTGAACCCTGTAGGCCAAAGATGGTTAAGAAGCAACCACATGGGAAGATACAAGAATCCCTTAACACAGCTGGTGGGACAATGGTGAAATCTTTAGTGCTGAGTTCACAAAATGTATCAAACATCTTAAAAGTTATAAAAGAGGGCAGGCCACCGTGGCTCAGCAGGCAAGAATGCTTGCCTGCCATGCCAGAGGACCCGGGTTCGATTCCCGGTGCCTGCCCATGTTTTAAAAAAAAAAAAAAGAGTTATAAAAGAAATGAAAAAAATATTTAAAATGTTCAAACCCTTTGACTCAAGGACTTTACCTCTAGGACTTTATTATGAAAAGAAAGTATGCATGGATATGGACAAAGATTTAGCTAAAATGATGATTCAAATAGCATAGAGTGGGCAAGAGAAGAGAATGAGAGATTTAGCACTTGAGACTGCAAGATACCTGGACATGAAACCTATAGCTTATATTTGAAAATCATTGTCACCATCCTAAATGTTCAACAACAGGTGATTTCACATAGGCATACAGTAGGGTACTTTGCAGTCATAAAAACGATACAGTTAAGCAATGTTTAATGACATGAGGCAAAAAAACAGCTTACAAACAGTGACTACAATAAGATCCCATATTTATTTTAAAAGTATATATATGTACCAAGAAAGGGTTACTGGATATACATAAAATACTAACTGTGGATATTTACCTTTGGGTGATAAAATTAACAATGATTATACCTTCTTCTTTTGCATAACATTTTATAAATTGTCTTCAAAAAATGTCTTACATTTGTATGATTAAAAAATAATTAATAAAAACAATTACCAGGAGAAATGCGTACACTGAAAATTTGGTAAGATGCTGACATTTTTCTAAACCAAAAGCTAGGAAGGAGCCTATTGATTGTTCTGAACGTGTCTGCACACGGATACCTTAAATGCTTTGGACTTACCCAATTCCTGGGAGTATCCTGTTTTCTTCTCTAATAAACGAGCAATCTTTCTTGTGGATAGTCCATAAATTCTGAAGCAGTATCTGACCCCTGGTCTAAAAGCATCTAGAGAAGAAAAGTAAACTGATTTTCAATTTCCCAGAATGACATTCTCTTTATTTCCAAGAAAAAGAATGAAAAATGAATTTGTGTTCCCCTAATGATTTCGTTCTCAGGATTTTTGCACTTTATCTCCACCATCTTTCTCACTTCAGTTAAGCTTCACGGTCCTTCACACTTTGCAAAAGACCTGAGACCGCCATCTCTGACCAAGTCTGCAGAGACTGTCCTCTGAGCAAGAGCTCCCAGACGCCCTAACCCAGGTGCATGGCTGGGTGCAGAACTAGGCCAGACACATGAAACCATTTAAAACCCTCCTTTGACTCCAATTGTGCCTCCAGTTACTTGCCTTCTCTCTTCCCATTCAAAGCTATGCCTCTTGTAACCTTTGCTTCCTCTTCCTCACATCCCCCCTTATGTTCTGCTTCTGCATTTTACCTCAAGCACCCATCATTCCGCGGAGCTCCTGCCAAGCTCTGGCCTCCTCGCTCCCTGAAGGCAGATAATTTCCACATTTTTATTGTGGCCCAGTAGACAGCACCACCAACCCTTCCTGCTCAAGCCCCAAACCTGGGCTCCTTTGCCTTTGCTAAATTAGCAATGTTCACATTACAAATCCAGTGTGGGAGGTTAGATCTAGTTCTACATGTCT
>PVIY010031786.1:0-29630 GCA_004026745.1 Myrmecophaga tridactyla | reverse complement strand
GAAAATCACTTTCTTCTGAAAAAAAAAAACTCTTTAGAGTAACAAAGAAATTTGTTATTTAAGCCTAACGGATAAGGAAGTCATCAGTGACCCAATCTGGGGCCAGAAGCTACGTGGTAGATAATTGAGTTAAAATATGTGTCATGGCCTCTGTGATGGACCACCCAGATCCTTTTCAGAAAGGACGTACTTATTACTCTAGCTTCTGGAAGTGCATCCAGCAGACAATCATCGACTGTCAGCCCCCTTTGGAGTTTGCTTCATCTGCAGAAAGCTGCCCCACTCAAACTCACATGCCCACTCCTGGGTAGCCTTCATCCGAGGACTGATTAGCATAGCTTTAAAGTCCCGCCTTCTCACACCAGCTGGGCACAGTTCTGAAGGGCCAAGCCACTTTCAGATCTCCGCTCTGGGTCAGCTGAGTCTTCTGCAGAGTCTGCATTGCAGACCAGCTTCTCCCTTCCCCCATCCTGCTTCTATCCCTTCCTTTCTACAGGTGTTAACCCAGGAGCAGGCCTTAATAAATATCTTGCATGCTCATCTCTGTGTGAGAGTCTGCTTCCCAAAGAACTCAAACTGCACCCGGTGAAGCCTGTTAATAATAGTAGATAATTATGAAATGGAAATAATGACAGAAGACTACTTTTTTCAAGAAGTTTGAAAATGAAGGAAAAGTAAGAGACACTAAAAGGAATGCTTTTATATTTTTATTTTTTGAGAGAAACCTAAAACCCAGAGAGACTTTTACATTTCTTGAAGCTGCTCCAGAAGACCACTTTCCTTAAAAATTACATAAAAATACAGAAATCTAACTTTAAAGATCATTTTACATGAATAGCCAAACAAAGATAAATGAAGATGACTCTGACAGGGCAAAAAAAAAAAAAAATGCAAAAAATCAAGACTTCATATAAGTAGCAAAGTCTTGAAGCCAACAGCTACCCTAGGGCATTTACCAATCCCTGAAAGCCTGTGGAGCTTTGGGTTTTAATAGGCTTGACGAGAGAAAAGGAAACTAAGCGTAGGATTTACCAAGGTGGGAAATCTGATCAAGGCTCTCATGTAAAGCTGTGATAAAGAGACAAAAAAAAGAACAACGGAGCTCTCACCACAGAGAGAGATAAAATACACATCTCAGCCATAGTTGCAGGGAGGGAAGAGCAATGTCTACTCTAAAATTTTCTAACAAATTTTGCTCTCATACAGGTTTGAGGGCAGAATTTATACCATGTCTATAGCCCCAAATAAATCTCAAGCTAAAAATTTAATATACAACGTCTGTGCAGGGGTGCAAGGGTAGTTCAGGGTAGAATTCTCACCTGTCCTGTGAGAGACCTGGGTTAGATTCCTGGCCCATGCACTACCCCCCACCAAAAAAAAAAAAAAAAAAAAAATTCTACAAATGGTGCTGCAATAACAGGATGTTCACATGGAAAAAGAATGAAATGTGACCCTGCCATACAGCATACAAAAAAAGAAAACAAAACAGTCTGTGCAGGGTAGCTGGCTAATGGGCACCTAAAATCTCTTAAACACCTTAAACCCAGACCTTAAAGAATTCACACAATAAAGTCCAGATGATTGAATGCAATTAAAAATTCATTTTAAGAAAGTCATGAAAAAGAACTCTGAAATAAATAATAGAACTTGTTATGAAACATTGTATATCCTTTAAAGATTAGTCATTGATTATAAAATAAGTATGCTTAATACATTTAGAAAAAGTGAAAGACAATATTGAAAGTGTGAAAGGAACAAGAGATTTCCAAAAACAATGAAATGTGTTTGAAAGTCTAGAAATAATTCTAGAAATGATAAGTATAATAGTTGAAAATTAACAACTCAATGGATTGTTTAAAGAGCAAAAGTCACGGAGAGTTTAAAGAAATCAATAGATCTGAATAAGTAAACTGGAATGAAGGATGAGGAATTTTATACATTAGGGAGAAAAAAAAACTTTTCTGAGAAAGAACAAATGAAGACATTTTCCAGATATATAAACACTGAGAGATTTACTAAAACACAGACTTTGAATCCACTAAAGTAAATTCTAAAAGACTTGCTCTAGGAAGAAAGTAAAGATAATATGTTGATAAACTTAAAGAAATAATGGATATACAGATAACAACAGTAATAATAATATGTTTATGGAATTTCATAAAACTAGATAAAATTTTAAATATTATACCACCTTAACATACAAACTAGGGACAAAATAATCATTAGGTCCCTCACAGTTTGTATGATACATTGGGGCAAATAGAAATTTAAAAATAATATGGTAGAAATAAAATCTAAATATTAACATAATAATGAATTTAAAATAGAAAAATCTCCATGTAAATATAAAGAATATATGTATGAAAAGGTGAGCTGTGTTGTTTATCAGAGCTATATTAAACTCAGTACTCAAAAATGTTGAAAGTTATGTAAAAAGATATACCAGGTAAAAACCATTCTTTCTTCCAAAAGAAGCCACTAGTGAAGTTTATCAAACTTTAAAGCAAAACTTATTACTAGAGACAAAGATGCAATGACTACATAATGTTAAAAGGTTCATTAGGACCCCCACCCAAATTTATCATTTTGACTAAACTTCAAAATAGGTAAAGCAATTATTGACAAAACTATAGCGAGAAAGTGCATCATAGCGGAACATTTTAAGACAACAATCTCCATGATTTATAGTTTAGTAAGAGTTAGAAGATTTGAACAACACAATTCAGATACTATTCTAATAGGCACTGATAGAATGTTAAATCTCACGTTTGAAAAATACACACTATTTTACAAATTTAAAAACATTTAAAGACATACTATGCCATAGGGCAATTCTCAATAAATTTCAAAGGATCTTATATCATCCTGAACACATTCTCTGACACCAACACAATTTAAAAAATGATTTTTAATTTCCCATAAATTGGGAATCTGTCAGATATCATTAAAATAACTCATGAGTCAAAAAATTAGTTGAAATGTGATATTCAAAACCTGATAATAAAAAGAATTACATATATGAAAACTTGTGGGATTCTCCTAAACAAATATGTACTGATAAATCTAAGCCATAAAATTATTATATTAAGAAAGAACAGTAAATATGTTAAATATTTGTTTTAGTGAGTTAGAAAAAGGAAGTCAAACAAACACTGAAAAAGCAAGTAGTAGGAAAAAGACACTAGTTGAAGAGCAGAAGTTAACAAAATAGAAAGGAAATCAGTTCTTAGAAAAGACAACAAAAAACTCACAAAACTGATTGAGGAAAAAAGGTACAAAAATATTAAAAACCAAAAAAGGGAATAATTTCTACAAGGCATCAGAGATTTTAAAAGTAATGATATTAGGAATATCTTTATGCAAATGAATTCTAAATCATATGTGAAATGGGAAAATCCCTACAAAAGCATAAATTACTAAAATTGACTCAAAACAACTGGAAAGCCTCACTTGCAAATACCCATTTTGAAAAGATAAATTACTAAGATTGACTTAAAACAACTGGAAAGCCTCACTTGCAATACCCATTTTGAAAAGCATAAATTACTAAAACTGACTCAAAACAACTGGAAAGCCTCACTTGCAATACCCATTTTGAAAAACAGACACACTCTAAAATATCCCTATGAGGACTGTGTGAAGCTTTTGGGAGCAGGAAGCCCCAGGAATCAGTCCCTCTACCAAAATAACTACTAGCAGGCAGGAACTGTCTGAATCGACTATTTCAAAACACCAGAGTCCATTAGAATACTGTACAGCATCCGCGGATGAACAGCGGGAAGCTTTACTGGTATTAATTTACTAAATTACAGTAAATACCAGGACATTTCTTTCTATGCACAGTGTTTACCGGCGTCCATCCCTTGCTGCTGTGACTGGCAGCAGTGGGGTCTGGTCCTTGGCTTAGACTGGTAGTGCCGGAAAGGGATGTAAACATCCACTTCCCCAAGATCCGGGCTGGGCTCTAATTGCTGACCAGTTTTTGAGTAGTTCTTTGGATCACTCTGGGCTTGGCTCTAACTGTGGCCATTATTCCAGTCATCCCTGGACAAAGGCTGCAGAGGACATTTAAAGATGGTAAGCTACTTCAGAGGACAGGTGAGGCTGCATTTGCTGGGCAAGGGCCAAGTCAGGAAAGCACAGCTTTGCACAGCCACGGCAGAAGTTCCTGGTACCTTCCTGGTCCCTCCGTCATCCCCAATCCAGCACCATTTGGAGCTGGCTGGCACTCCCTCTCTGGGTCCCTGGCCTTCTTCCAGCTGGGACAGACTGACTTGGAAATCCTCTCCAGTGTGCCTCCTTTCCTGGTATTTGTCCTGTAGGCAAAAGCTGTTTGAGACAATGAAAGCAGTGTAAGAAATAACTGAGAGAAGGCCTGGATTACTTGCTCTAAGTCCAGAGGTGGAGCACCTGGGAGAGGGAGAAGGTCAGTCCCCTAGGAAGCAGAGGGGGCGTTCAAACTCCTGTAAAAAGGGAAACTCCACTGGCAGCACAAGCTCAGGACAACGTGTGGAAAGAAGGCCCAGGAAAGACAGGAAGGACCCCGCACTTTGCAGTCAGATTGGGTAGGCCTTCCAGATAGGACAGCTGGCAGTCAAGAAAATCTCCGTCAAATCATTAACTGGTTAAAACTCAAGAAACAGATAGCTCAAGAAAAGATTATCAGACAAATAAGGAAACAGGAAATGATGGCCTATCCAGAGGAAGAGGATGAAATTCCAGAAACAAATCAACAAAGAAGACTAGACTATAGACATGCCAGTCAAATACTTAAAGAAAATCTTCAGTATACTCAGGATATAAGAAGGAAAATACAGAGAAAGAACTAAAGGATATGTAAAAAAAAAACAAAACAACAATGAATGAACAATATGAAACTCTCAATAAAGAGAGAGAAATTTTATAAAGGAATCAAACAGGAATACTGGAGTTGAACTCCAATAACTGAAATGAAAACTCCCAGGAGGGTTTTAACAGCAGATTGGAACAGGAAGAGGAGAGAATCAGTGAACTCAAGACAAAACAACTGAAATGAATCAGACTGAGGAGAAGAAAGAAAAACAAAATCATAAAAAGCAAACATAACCTAAAAGACCTCTTCGCCTCCATCAGGTATACCAATACATGCATTATGGGACTCCAAAAAGAGAAGGAAAAGGGACAGAGGGAATATTCAAAGAAAATAATGAATAAAACTTCCAAAACTTACCGATAGATATAAATATGCAAATCCAAGAAAACCAGAGCATACCAAACAGGATAAACTTGAAAAACATATGTACCATCACATATTGATCAAATTGCCAAATGCAAAGGACAAGGAGAGAGGTTCTAAAATCTGCAAGAGAAAAGTAATGTGTTATGTGCAGGTGAGTCCCAATTTTATTAAGTGCCAATTTCTCACCAGAAACTACAGAGGCAAGAAGGCAGTGGGTTGAAATACTTAAAGTGCTGAGAAAAACAATTGCCAAAGAGGACATTTATTACTGGTGAGACTTTCTTTCAAAAATGAGGGAGCTATTAAGACATTCCCAGATAAATAAAAGTTGAGGAAATTTATCAACAATAGATCAGCCCTACAAGCAATGCTAAAAGGAGTTCTTGACATTGAAAGGAAAGGACACTAGACAGTAGTTCAAAGTGGCATAGAGGATTAAAGTCCTCTGGTAAGTAGGGGCAATCATTTGTGTAATTATAAATGCCAGTCCTATTGGATTGTATATTTTGGTATGTAACTTCACTTCTTACTTCCTACAAGTGCTAAAATGTGAATGCACGAAAAGCAGTGATACATCTGTGGTTTTCAAGATCCAATGTACAAAGACAAAAATTTGTGAGAAAATGACAGGGAGACAACAGAGTATAGGAACAATGTATATGTATGCCACTGAAGTCCAACTGATATCAAACTGTTTTAGTTTGTTAAGCTGCCAGAATGCAATGTACCAGAAATGGAACAGCTTTCGATTAGGGAAATTTATTAAGTTACAAGTTTAAAGTTCTAAGGCCATGGAAATGTACAAATGAAGACACCAAAAAGAGATTACCTTCACTCAAGAATGGCTGATGCTGTCCAGAACCCCCTCTGTCAACTGGGAAGACACCTAGGTGGTGTCTGCCAGGATCTTTGGCTTCTAGACACCTCTGTCAGTTGGGAGGGCTCAAGGCAGTATCTGCTAGCTTTCTCTCCTGGTTTCTTCTAACAGCTTCCCAAAGGCATATTCTTCCTTCATCTCCAAAAGTCTCTGGGTGTGTGGGCACTGTTGGCACTGAAGCTTTTTCAAAAATGGTTCCCTCTTAAAAGGCTCCAGTAAGTGTCCCCACCTTGAATGGGTGGACAAACATCTCCATGAAAACCATCTAATCAAAAGTTACCACCCACAATTGGGTGGGTCACATCTCCATGGTCCCACACAGCAATACTGAATGAGTATTAAAGAACATGGGTTTTCTGGAGAACATGACAATTTCAAACAGGCACACAAATAAAATGTGACTGTCATATAGTTAGAATGATAATTTTAAGCCAATAATAATGGCAAGCAAAAGAAATGAAGAATATAGCCAGATAAAAATGAGAAGGGGTTTAAGATGGTACAATACAAAAAATCAAGTAACTATGAAAGGAAGCTTTAATGGAAGAACTGAGGGACAAACAAAGGTATGAGATTAAGAAGACTAAATAGCAAAATGACAAAATTAAGCCCTGCATTATCAGTAGGGACTTTAAATCAATGGATTAAACTTCCCAGTCAAAAAGCAGAGATTGGCAGAATGGATAAAAAAGAATGACCCAAATATATGCTGTCTCAACGAGAGTCAACATAAGTTCAGACATAAGTAGTTTGAAAGTGAAAGGATGGAAAAAATATACAATGCACATAGTTACCAAAAGAGAGCTCAAGTAGCTACACTAATATCAAATAAAATAGACTTCAATTCAAAAACATTTATGAAAGATAAATAGTGAGATATATATATAATCAATTCAATAAGAAAATATAACAATCACAAATACATATGCCCCTAACAGTTGAGGCCCAAAATATATGAAACAAATAATGACATATTTGAAGGGAGAAATCGAGGGCTCTACATCAATAATTTGGAGACTTTAATGCACCACTTTCATAATGGATGGACCATCTAGACAGAAGATCAATAAGGAAATAGAAGACTTGAGCAATATTATAAACCAACTAGGCCTAACAAACATATATATAGAACACATCACCCAAAACAACAAACTATACATTCTTCTTGAGTGCACATGGATTATTCTCCAGGATAGACCACATGATATGTCATGAAACAAGTCTCCATAAATTTAAAAATATAGGAATCATACATGTATCGTCTCTGACCACAATGAAATGAAGCTATAAATCAATAACACAGAGAGAATTGGAAAATTCACAAATATGTGGAAATTAAACTACGTGCTCTTAAGAAACAAATGGACTAAAGAATAAATCACAAGAGAAACTGGCAACTATCTTAAGGTGAATGAAAATGAAGACAACATACTAAAAATTATGGGATGCAGCAAAGGCAGTGCAGAGATGGACATTTAAGGTTCTAAATACACTAAAAAAGAAGAAAGATTTCAAATCAGAAACGAATCTTAAAACTGGAAGAACTAGAAAAAGAAGAGCAAACTAAATCCAAAATGAGCAGAAGGAAAGAAATAACAAAAATTAGAGTGGTGATCAGTGAAATAGAGAATTAAAAAATAATAGAGGTCAGGCAGAGTTCTCACCTGCCATGCCAGAGACCCACTTTAGTTCCCAGTGCCTGCCCATGCAAAAAATAAATACATAAATAAATAATAGTAGATTAAAAACAAGCAAAAATTTGTTCTTTGAAAAAATCAAATTTGACAAATCTTTAGCTGGAATGACAATGAAGAAAGAAATAGGACAAAAATGACTAAAATAAGAAATGAAAAGGAGGACATTACTATCAACTCTACTGAAATTAAAAGGGCTTTAAGAGGCTACTATGATCAACAGTACACAATGAATTAGATAACACCGATGAAATGGACAAATTCTAAGAAACATGCAAATTATCTGCACTGATTCAAAAAGTAAAAGAAGAAACCAACAAACCAATAACTAGTAAAGTGATAGTATCAGTTATTAAAAACCTCTGAACAAAATAAAATGCAGGACCAGATGGCTTCACAGGAGAATTTTACCAAACATTCTAGGAAAAATTGGCACCAACATTGCTCAAAATATTTCAAAAAAAAAAAAGTTGAAGAAGGAACATTTCATAATTCATTCTATGAGTCCAACATTACCCTCATACCCAAGCCAGGTAAAGATACCACAAGAAAAGAAAATTGCAAGTATTTCTTATCTGTAAGAAATACAGACTATAGATACACATAACCTTACAAAAATACAAGCAAAAATACCAGCATACAAAATCCAATAGCACATTAAAAGAATTACACACCATGGCCAAATGAGATCTATTCAAGGTATCCAAGGGTTGTTCAACATGAGAAAATCAATTATTGTGATACAACCACATTAACCAAATGAAGGAGAAAAAGGTACATGATCATCTCACTTGATACCGAAAAGGCATTTGACAAAATCCCGCACCTGTTCTTGAGAAAGCAAATAGAAAACTAGGAATAAAGGGCATGATATGGAGCGTGATAAAGGGCATTTATGAAAAACCCACAGCTAACATTCCACTTAATGGTGAAAGTTTGAAAGCTTTCCCTCTAACTTCAGGAACAAGACAAGGATGTCCACGGCTGTCACCATTGTTATTCAACATTGTACTGGAAGTTCTTGCCAGAACAATTAAGCAAGAAAGAGAAATGTTATCCAAATTAGAAAGAAAGAAGTAAACTTTCCCTATTGCAAATAACATAACCTTATATGAAGAAAATCTTGGAAAATCCACAACAAAGCTAATAAATAAATCCAGGAAACTGGTGGGGCAGAAGATCAAAACCCAAACTCAGTAGTGTGTCTAAATAGTAGTAGTGAACAATTTGAAGAAGAAATCAAGAAGCAAATTCCCTTTACAATAGCAACTAAAAGTATCAAATATCTAGGTAAATATCTAACCCAGAAGGTAATTTACTTGAATACAGAAAAATAAAAAACATTCCTAAAAGAATCAAAGAAGACATAAATAAATGGAAAGATATTCTGTGGTCATGGACTGGGACACTAAATATTGTTAAGATGTCAATTTTACTCATAGAGATTTACAGATTCAATGCAATCCCAATCAAATTTCCACCAATATTCTTTGGAGAAATGGAATAGCCAATCATCAAATTTATATGGAAGGATAATGGGCCCCAAATAGCCAAATCCATCTTGAAAAAGCATTTAGAGGACTCACACTTCTTGATCTTAAAACTTATTATAAAGCAAAAGCAATCAAAACAACATGGTAAGGTTGTGCTACATTGATTCAGTGGCAGAATTCTCACCTACCATGTTGGAGACCCAGCTTCATTTAAAAAAAAAGAAAATTACAAGTGATGGCGAGGATGTTGACAAATGGGAACAGTCATTCTTTGCTGGTGGCGATGTAAAATGGTGCAGTCACTGTGGAAAAGATTTTGGCAGTTCCTTGGATGTTTATGTATATAATTTGCATATGAAGCAGCAATCCCTCTTCTAGATATATAGCTAAAAGAATTGAAAGCAAGGACTCAAACAGACATTCTCACCAATGTTCCTAGCAGCATATCATGATTGCCAAAAGCAACCCAAGTGTAAGGAATGGGTAAACATAATATGGTATTTACATACAATGGAATATTATTCAGCTGTAAAAATTACTGAAGTTCTGACACATGCAACCACATGGATGAGCCTTTAATTCACCTTGTTGAGGGAAATGTCAGACACAAAAGAATAAATAATGCATGATCTCACTGATATGAAATACTTAGAATACACAAACTCATAGAATCAAAATCTAGAATATAGGTTACCAGGGAATGGAGATGGGACAGAGAATAGCAAGTTAAGATTCAAAATGTCCAGAATTTCTATTTAGGACAACAAGAATGTTTTATTAATAGATGGTAGTGATGATAGCGCAATATTGTGAATGTAATTAACAGCACTGAATTTATCTATTTGAGTGTAGTTAAGAGGGAAAATTTTAGGTTCTATCACAGGAATAAAAATTTAAAAATAAACCCATGGCACTGCACAACACAGACAGTGAACCCTAAGTTAAACCATTGATGAACTATAGTTAACGATACATTTTTTTTTAAATGTGCATTCATCAATTGTAACAAAGGAACTGCACCAAAGTCAGGGTTTATAATAGGGTAATATATAGAATACTGTATTTTATGCATGATTGTCCTGTAACCCACCAACTGCTCTAATAAAAAATAAGAAAAAAAGCACAAAGCAACCCTTATAAAGCTGTGAGCCACATGTAACAGGTCACAGTCAAAGGAACACAGGTCACTAAATAAAAAGTAATTCCAGTTTGGCAGTTTCTTATAAAGTTAAACGTATTCTTGCCACCTGACCCAATAATCCCACTCTTAGATATTTATACAAGAAAAATGATAAAATACGTCCACAAAAGGCTTTTACATGAATGCTCACAGCAGCTCTATTCATAACAACTCCAAACTGGAAACAACCCAAACATCCGTCCATCAACCAGTGAATGTATAAACAAATTGTGGCACATCCACACAATGCAGCCCAACCCAGCAATAAGCAAGAACCAGTACGGACACATGCCGTAAATGGACTACTCTAGAAACAGAGTGTTAAGGGAAAGAAGTCAGACACAACGACCATGATTACATGTATGGGACACTCTGGAAAAGGCAAAACTACAGGGACAGAAATCATGTTGAGAATGATTGACTTCTCTTTTATTTGATCAGTGATTGCAAGGGGAAGGATTGAAGGAGAGAACTGACTGTTAAGGGGCACGAGGAATTGTGGGAAGGTGGTGATGGAAATGCTATATATCTTGATTGTGACAGTGGTTGCACAAATGTATACATTTGTCAAAACACATTGGACTGCGCACTAAAAAGTGAATTTGACTGTATGTAAATTATTCCTCAATAAACCTGGCTTTAAAAAATACATATCCCTATAAAGAAAACACCGCCATCAGTTGTTTTTACAGGTGAAAACTATTAAACATTTATGGAAAAACTCTTTAGGGAAAAGAAAGAAACTGAAACCCTCCCGACTAATTTTTGAAGCCAATATAATCTTGTTAACAAATCCAAACAAAAGCATGGGATTAAAAAATACATATAGGTTAATTTTACTGAAAAATAGATGCAAAGATGTAAGCAAAATGCAAGTTAACCAAGTTCGACAATGGTTAAAAAGGCAATACATCATTACCACCAGAAATTTCATATAATCACCGTTTGTAAAACCAAAAACTGTAACTAACTCCAATGTTCACTGACAGGAGAATTGATAAATCAAGTTTGCTATATTTATAGAACGGAATATTATAGCACATTGAAAATGAACCAACAACAGCTATGTTCTTCAACGCGAATGATCTCAAACCAGAATGCTGAGTGAAAAAAATATATATGTGGCAAATGAATACCTACTGTGTGATTTCTTTTTGATAAAGTTTAAAAACATGAAAGGTAAATCATATATTATTTGGCAATTTATCCATATTAGGTAAGATATTAAAAAAAAAAAAACAAGGAAAGGTAAACACAAAAATTAATTACCTCCGGGTGCAGAAGCAAAGATGTTATTAAGATTGGGATCTCGAGGAGGCTTTAAAATTACTGATAATATCCTGTTGGGTAGTGGGTTTCCTGTTTCTCGTTGCATTTGAGACCTATATATGCTTGGAATCCTAACCCCTCCTGCCTTAGCTAGAAATGCATTACAGGATAATCTCGTCTTTCTCTTGGATATTCAATATTTCCCTAATAAATATCCTTTTCCTATGTGGCTTGTAGTTGTGAAATATAGAAACTAAGTCTTATTATAACATTCCTAGCATCTAACACAGTGTGAAGTTATAAAAGATGTCCCATAAACATTTCTGTATCTTGGATTCCATAAAAAGTCCTTGTTGCCTTAATATCTCACTGGTAGCTTCTAGAGGGTTTTAGTCTTTTGTGTTTTGTGCCTATAATATATAAAAATCTCTTTACATTGGAATCAAAATTATGTATGTTTGTGAGCTCAACATTTTAGCTGGTTTTTCTTAATAACGCTTAACTTTTTTCCACGTTTGGCCAGAGCTATTCAATTCTTCAAAATGTAAGCTTACTTGCTGCAAAAAGCATGGTTCTCTACATAGGTAAAGGCATCTAAATAGAGAAGTCAAATAACTCTCTGGGATCCTATGTATTTGGTCATGCCTGTTATTAAATCAATAGATTATAAAAGCAGCTCAGGGATTATTTTCCGTTTGACTAAAAAGCAATTTGTGAACCTGGCGCATCCTAAATCCATGTTCTTTTGTAGGAACAACTCAAAGGCGAGGGGTGAGGGGCAGCAAACTTTTTCTCTTAAACCTTCAACTTCGATCAAGTTTTATCAAAATTATATTATGGAATGCACAGTAACCTGGTTCACTTTACATTAATAAAAGTTTTTCAGAATTGTCTAATATGGTGCCTGGTCTGATTTAATTGTGTCTGGGAAGCTGTTAATTTACATCCACCATGAAAATCATTCCCAGGCTGCCAGAATGTCCCTACTGACTTATTTGGCAGCAAGTAGTTGTGGTAGTCTCAGCTGTTATCCAGCCAGAAGGCAGACCCACTGAGTTTACACAGACTGATACTCACCTTTTGAGACAGTCCTTTGATAGCTAATAATCATCATGGGACATTTTCCTTGGAGGAAAAGTGTTGCTAACAGAAAGTGGTCTGATAATATTTGACCTCTGGGATGCTATGTGCCCTAGGGACTGATTTTAAATTCTGAGTTACCTAAGGAAATGTTTCCAGGGGAGTCCATAACTTGAGTGACAATGAAAACATTACTCTCATTGGGATCTGAGTGATATCAAAGTACGTCATCAAGTAAGCACCAAAACTCAAAACTAAATCAAGTACTGCATTTCCAAAAATGATCAAAGAATAGGGAGTAAATGAAAAAGTTTTCATAACTTCACTCAGCAATCATTTAGAAACCAAAAATCTATTAACTTGCACTGGAGCCCGGAAGACAAGACTTTGCCTAAGAAGGCAAACAGAATGAGGGATAATGTGTAAGCAGAAGGGAAGAGAGAATCCGCACATTTCCCCTTTCCCCCCACTCCCACCCCTTGCCCTTTCCCACTAATCATAAAAAGTAGCTAGACTGAGTCCCAACCACAAATTAACTTTGGCTTTCACCCCTAAAGAGAATTCCACTCCAGGACTCCTGGGATGGGAGGAGCGTAACACTAAATGCAGCTCAGGTTTATGCGTGTAAGCCAAATAATTGGTGAGTTTGGCCAAGATTCAAGTTCGTTCTGAAGCATTAAATCAAAATGTTAGAGGATTGGTTCCAACATTTTCGAACACCTCTGGTAGTGAATTACAAATCAGTGACCTTCCTCTCCCCGTAATCAATCTACTCTAGGTAACAGGAGCAAAGCAGTGCCAGGACTTGGCCTAAATGGCAAAATCATCCAAAGAATCAGAACAGTAAATTTCACTGTTAACAGCTCTTCTGAGCAAACAGAAGTGGTTGAAGAAGGAAAGGAAGTGATCCAACAAAGAAGAGGCTTGAAGGGAAAAGGCAATAGTTATTTAAGTGCAGAATTGGAGACAAAGATCAGAACTGAAAAAAAGGGGTTAATCTCTACATACCCCAAAGTTAGGCTAAATTCTAAGAGATGTCTGATAAAGGGACATATACTAGAAAGTCATTAGTGTAGGAAAGAGAAAACAGTCAAGACAAGAAACAAATTGGAGCAAAGGTACATTCCTTCAAGATACTGGAAGGAGAAGCTGAGAAGGGCCCTGGCAAGGATGAGAAAGAATATCCAAAAGCCTGAGACATTAACTCTTTGGTTTAAAACAATGAAAAAAAAAAAAAGCCATTGCCTGGAGAACAACAAAAAAATTATTTGTTAAATAAATAGTTTTTAATTTATCATATATTTCAATAACATTGAAATATATTAAATGGGAAATAAATATATATTATCTTTTCCAGGTCAAGACCATTTAAATAAACAAAATTGCAGTAACTAGCACATCACTCACAGAGCTAGGAGACTATCAATGAAATCGGAAAAATTGTCAGTAAAAGGGCAGATGTGAGAAAATGTTAGTGAGCAAATGCATTACACTTCTTTTTTTTAATTGTTTTTTGTTTTTGTTTTTGAATAGGCAGGCACATGGAATTGAACCTGGGTCTCCGGCATGGCAGGTGAGAATCTTTTCTTCTATGTTTTTTTTTTTTCCTACACTTTCTTTTTGTAGAACATAAATTGGAATGCCTTAATTAATAGTGAGGCCAACTTCCATTTTGTGCCTGCCAAGACAGATTCCTTCATGTGAGAAGGTTGACTACTACAGCCACACAATGCTATGTGGATTTTGGTCTAGGGACAGGAAGGAGTGGCTGGAGGTGGCTGGGGAATTGGAAGAGAGAGTTGATTTTAATTAATGGGACAGATACTAACTAAGACACGGTAAGATCCCAAATAGAGGTTTCCTAGGCAAAGGTGAATAGCAATACTAACAGAAATCTAGTAGCATCAAAACACATGATTACACTAAATGTTCTGCTCTATGCTTAAAATTACGGTTTAAAAACATGCAAAATGTTTTATGAGAAAACAAAATTCATATCAGTTCTTTGCCCCTAACTCCATGCAAAAGTTTCTGGTACTGTTATATAAGATAAGAAGAATTCAGCTTTTCTGCTCACAGATTCTACCACTCTCCTTATAGCCAAGAACTTAACTCAAGGAATTTTACAGCCTTCACTGATTCTAAATAATCTCGACTCCATGGATTATCCTCCAGCAGCTGTGAGGACCACAAAGCTTTTCCTAGAACAGAGAGGAAAAGATTCTGAAGCAGCCTGGAGGCAGATTCTTTTTTTCACCAGGTTCTCATGTGATTTTTTTCAGAGCCAGCCCGTCTGGAAAATGTTGAATTTGTTTGCAGGAAAGGTAAACACTGCCAAAATCAACAAGTTTCTTCCTTGGGGGCTGTGGAGCAAATTGGTCTATAGATTAAGACAGTTCAGACAACTTATGTTGGACTACGAGTGAACCCCTTCGGCACCCGGATTTTACCCCAGAAACTGTATTAGAAAGCTGATAAATCTCTGCTGGAGGAATTAGAAACTGTGTACTCAAGAGGTAAAGGAAATTGAAATTGATCTCTTCTATAAATATCTTAGACAAAGCAATTTTTTTAAATGCCTAAGTAGGCCAGGAGGCTTAGTGAATTGGGTTAAATGGCCCAGTCACACTGACTGAATTGCTTGTTCTGTGTGACTTAACTGTGATTAGACCTATATGAAATGGTTTCATAGGTGAGTGGTTACAAGTCAACAAAAATGCTTTGATTAAAGCGGAGCTGCCCTGTAGTCTCTAAACCAGTTCAGAAAACTAGCTCAACATTTTCTCTATGTCCTGTAAATAGGGCCACCAAATAAAAAAAGCAGGAAGCCCAATTAAATTGAATTTAAGGAAAATAATAAGTAATTTTATTGCCTGGTATGTACTTACACTAAAAAAAAGAATTCATTTTTGAAACAAATTTAACTGGGTCGTCTCTGTTTTAATTTGCTAAATCTGACAACCTTATCTGAAACACAAATGCATAAAAATAGGCTTTTATTTTTTACACCCGAACCTCCAAAGTCACATACTGACTTCATATTTACATAAGTACAGCCAATTCCTAAGTATAGAACCATACAAACTAAGGATTATTTATGAAATGAAAATTCAGACAGGATTTGCTGAGAAGTTAATTACTACGGTGACTTTAGGGAATTGAATTTCCTGAGGTTTCTTCTAGGCTGCATTTTATAACTATCTGGAGAGTGGTGAGAGCCATTATTCCCAGGCTGCAGCTCAGACTAATTAAGTTAGAACTGCTGGATGGGACCCACTCATCACTACCTTTAAAGCTTCCAGTGATGTCAATGTGCAGCCAATGGTTCTAGGACGATTGGTACCAACCCATCCACCTGCAAGAGCAAAGACAAACATACAGAGGTGGCAAGGGCTTCAGTGGTTAACTGTTATTCGGGGTAGCAGAAAATGTGGTTGCTTTTGCCACTTCCTGCTCTGGAATTCATAAGAATATGCACAGCTACTGGTGAGAACAAAACAAGGTGGTGAGAATAAGCGAAGAGGAGAAGGTTTTAAAAAGCTCTAAACTAGATCTTCAAACATAGCAGACATAGGATGACTGCATCAGGTTCAGTTTTAGGAACAAGCACATACATTATGCTTTTATCAAGGAATTAAAACTGTAGAGACATATATATTTCCATTTATAGTGCACAGATAGAATGTACCAAATATATATTTCAAGTGCATATCTACCCCCTCCTTTTTGTTGTTGTTGTTTTCCCCCCTCCCCTCACCAAAACATTTCTTTTCAGGGTCAGCTGTAGGATTCTGAAATATTATAGAATTCAGTACATTTTATCCAAATCATAGATTCCTTTCAGTTCCAATGTGCTCTGAAAACTACTATAATGTTGCAAAGATCTCCAAGGTTAGTTTTTCTCAGAAATGTAACTGACAGTTGAGAAAAAAGCGGTGCCTTAAGATTAATATAGAAAATTCTTTCTATATTTGTTCTGGAAGTGTACTGATAAGCCTGCTGCAGCATTGCATGCTTTCCAACATTCCTTGTCAGAAAGCCCAAAGAATTGTTATAGTATTAAAATCCAAACACCAGCACTTATAAGGGAAGTTCCAAAGCAAGCCTCCATATCTTATCACATCCTACTGGCTCTTCAAGTTCACTGGCTCTTCAAGTTCATTTTGATGCAAAGTATACTTACTTTCAACACTGACACATTCCCTTTGCTCTACTCATGTACCCTAAATGCTCCTAGTTTTAAGAATTCCATACACACATTTCAACAAGTCATTTTCATAATTTCAACTCTGAGAAGGAGAGTTAACTAAATCTTTCATTAATAATAGAAGTCAGATTGACTCTTTATACCATGCTGGTAGGATTTTTAGTTTGCCTCGTGCAAAAAAGGAAAAGCTAAAGTGTAGAAATCATAAAATTATTTCATGTCTTATTTTTGGCCGTTCCCTTATGAATATCTAAACTTAAATTCACAGGGCTTTCCTTTGATGGAATTGTGTCGTATGTATTTGGGTCCCTGTATTCATTTAGTAGAAAGAGGAGACATCTTTCACCAGATTCATTTGTCAATGTACCTGGCCTCAATGGTTCTGTTCTCTCTTCTCTTCTGCCTGAGTAGGTTCTCATCCACTGCTGTCATCAATCCCAAATCAGCAGCCATCCCAATATGTTCATTACCCTCAAATATCTATTTCCATCTCTAAATTATTTTCCAAGTTAAAATCACATTTCCAGTTGTCCACAGACTATACCCAGTTTACTAGAATCAAAGTCTTCAAGAAACTTTGACACATCACTCCCCTCGACCTCACACGGTCATCAGGCTTGTTTCCTCATTCTTCTTTCACCAGAGTTTCTGTATCTGGCTTTTCATAAACATTCCTTGTGCTGACTGCATATGTGTCAGACTTCATCGGTGCATATCCTAACTATTACTCGAAGTTCCTAATTGGGATCTCTTAATCTACCCCATATATAGTCCCCAATCAATTCACTTCCAGGAAAAAAAGAAAAAAGAAAAATGCTAGAGTATCCTTCTTTTCCACCAACTACAGTGCAGAATCATTAGGCTGACATTAAAGGTCTTGGCATCTTAAAAATATCTATTGAGCCCCAGCTCTGAACTAAAGTCTGAATACAAAAATCAATAAGGAATAATGTCGGTTCTGAAGTGGTTCATAGCCTATAGAGGACATATCTCTTTGTTGAAAATTACAGTAAAATGTAAGAGGCCAATATGTTGAATGTCATGATAAAAATATATGCCTTCTGATCCTCTTCCTCTTCCTTGCTCCCCACTCTGCCCTGTAAGTTGAACCACATGGTCTCCACTGACATGGAGCCATCCCTTCTGGCTCAGAGCTAGGTTTGGCCAATGGGGAGGCTTGGCAGGAAACCAGCAGGAAAGAGGAAAATTAGGTCAGGGTCGGTATTCGCCTTGTCCCTACTGTGTTGCCTTGGACTGACTGTACCCCTTAGTTACAGCCCATTCCCTCTCACAAAGCAACCAAATCTAATGGACCTTCTCTCCCTACCCCTTCTAGGGATTACCTAAGGTAGTAACGATTAAATCCCTACAAGCTCTGGGTTACTGTTTTATCCGTTGAGGTCCCCTAACACTCACATCTTTGTAAATGGCCCTTTTGTAAACTGAGCCTCCTTGAATTATCCTATTTTGAAAATGCTACCTGTTTTCTGCAGGAGCTCATTGCCTGTATCCCAGTGGGAGCTGGCTAACCTTAAAAGATGGGAAAATGTATGGGGAAAGATAAAGAAGAACAGTAGATATGCAAGACATTGACACTTGTCGTGGTGACTGAAGCCATTGAGGACATCATAGGAGGGGTGGAAGATGAGGCTGGAAAAGTAAATCACTGTAGGAAGTTTGCATTTAATCTGGTAGAAAATGAGAAGATATTTATCTATTTTTAAACAGTTCATATAACATAGTTTTCTTTGATTAATGTTTTATAAAACATTTCACAAATCTCTGTGTCCTATTAGCACAGGGGCTATGCTAATTTTAATATATATGCAGTTAAAATGATGATTGATTTTTTTTTAATTTTAATAACCACAGCATCAGTGTGGTGGATAGAAGACTAGTTACACAACTTCTCAAATGTTCCAGACAAGAGATGCAGAGAACCTTGTAGAAGGTTGTAGAAATGCAGGTGAGTGACCAAATTAGAGAAATAATTCAGATATAGAAGGAACAGGAAAGAGACTTCTAACTCCAGCTCTAATGGAGTACTATACATCAAGAAAAATGCTCTGATATAAGATATTCCATTATAGCTGAACTATAACTGAAGGAAAATCCAATGCTCTGCCGGTTTTTCCTTTAGTGTATCTGTTAAGTTATTGAACTGCATACAGCAGTGGGGTGAGAAGCTGAAAAGAAAGCTCACATGAGGCAGAGTCAAGATTTTCAAAACAGCTCCATGACGAAGGTACAAAAATTGGGTTTCTGGGAGCTTCATTGGAGGTCTCCTAGCAAATACTCAGCAGTTAGTCAGGAACCCTGGAAAGCTGTAGCTTAGGAGTATGAAAAAACCAGGGATAGACCTAGCCATACAGAAACTGCTGTGCACCCTTTCGTCAGCTCAGTCTCTGGTCAAACTGATGTCATCTGATGTCCCTCTATGCTTCTAGTACAGGCTAAGGTAAACCCTCTTGGCAAAAAGATAATACCATCCAAACTCTACATAATGACAGTAGTTGTCATTCAATAAATAATTACTAGGCATGTCCAGAAACAACCGAAGTAAAAATGGATACTAGAAATAATACATCACTTAAATCAAGCTATTGGAGCTATGAGATAAATTTTAAAACAGCTGAAATTACTATTTTTAAGAAAATAGACCATAAAATGGAACATTTTACTAGTGAGTTGGAATCTATTAAAAATGATAAAATAGAAATTCTAAAATTTAAAAATATGATAAACTGAAATTTAGTCTTTAGTAAATGGGTTTAATAGAAGATTGATACAGCAACAGAAAGAATAAGAGAACTGGAAGATAGGTCAGGGGAAAAAATAGGACATAGCATGGAGAGTAAAGATAAATACAGAAAAATAAAGAAAAGAGTATAATATTATACATTTGTATATATGCATACATACAAACGTATACGTACATATATATACACAGAATTTGCATATAAAATGATTACATATCCATATATGCAATTGAAGTGTTAAGAAAAGAGAGGGAAAGGGGCAGAAACAATTTTGAAGAGACAGTGGGTTTTCAAAAATTGAAAAAATACTTCCAGATACAGATCTTAGAAAAGTTGCAGATCCCAAGCAGGATAACCACATAGAAAATCACAATTAGACTAATCATACAAAACTTCTGAAAACCAGAGCCAAAAGAAAATATACAAAACAGCCAAAGTGAAAATGAAACACTATCTTTTAAAAAGCAACAAAAACTCTGACAGACAGGGTCTCAACAGGAATAACAGACTCTAGAAGACAATGAAATGATATCTTCAAAGGGCTAAAGAAAACAATTGCCAAATTAGAATTCTATGTCCAGAGAAAAATAGCTTTCAAAAGTGAAAGTGAAATTAAGCCATTTGCATACATACAAAAACTGGGAAAATTTGTTGCCAACATACCTAAATCACAGGAAATAAAGTTTGATTTACAGGTAGAAAAAAAATGACCCTATATAGCAACAGGAATTACATGCTGTAAATTATATGTTGCAATGTCTTCCTATATACCAGGGAGAAATTGCAACATGTAACTAAGTGACTGGAATGTAATGAAATGATTGGACTTTATGATCAAATGGAAGTGGAGAGATTTTCCTTATGAGTGTTCCAATAGCACTCTTCCCAGTAAGTGTCGCCCTGTATGAGGGTAAGACTCTGTTTTATTTTCTGTTGTATCACTATTGCCTATAAAATGGGGACTGGCATATAGTAAGCATGCCATCAATATGTTAAATACATGATGGAATAAACGGTCTCCACAACTCACCACCATATCTGAACATCTTGGGCAATAACAGACATGATTTTAGTTACTCAGCAACAATGATAAGGAAATTATGGACTATGATGAAAATCCACGCTTTGTTTCTTTTGGGGGAAAAGGGGGAGGAAAAGAGGGAGGAGCAGAAGAAATGCAAACTTACATAATACTGGGGAGCTAAAACAGGAAATGATAAAAGAATAGTTTATTCCCATGGTACCCTTCAGTTCTAATTCTTTGGAAGGAAAATTGTGGAGCTGTGATACAGAAGAGGCAGTCAAGTTTCACTCTGGAAATATTTAGTCGTTTATCATTTGTGAATAAATACCTTTTCCAAGGACCCTGCCACAATCTTGAGAGCAGCACTGTAAGGCTAAAAATGTCCAGGATGAGAATTATCATAAAGGATAGGAACTGAAGGGTGGCACATATGCTAGCAGATTTGCAAGCAGTGGAACTCACTGCTGTTACCCCATTAAATTGGAATAGAGTGGCTGTTAGTGTCAGCTGGTGAGGTAACTCCTGCTACTATCACCTCAGGGTGCCAACAGTATGGCACTGTTATTATCTTCCCAGGTGGCCATGAGCTCATGCTATTTTCTTCTTCAAGTTTGGGGAAAGATATGTTGCTGTCACAGTGGGGTCATAATAGACAGATGTCACAGCACTGCACAGACACGCAGAGAAAAAGGAAGCCACTTAGGGCTTTAAAAAACCAACCACAGACATAATTACTAGGATGTAAAACTAAAACCAAATCATGGGCAAGGGGTGGGGTGGAAAACATTTGCAGATGCAACTAATGAGAAGGCTGGAACATAACTGATTTTCTATGTTATATTTCAAAAGAAAAACTTTAAAATACATAGTGTGTTCCCTAGTCGGCACACAGTGTAAAAATCAAACTCTTAAATTATATTAAATTAACTGGCATATAATTCAAGAGTACTATCCATCAACTTACATTTTACAGTAATTCTATTAGCATACATTGATGGCTGGTTGTAAATAGTATTATCCAGATTTTTAGCAAAAGATAAATTGTGTAGAATAGATATTTTTAACAAACTGATTCTTGAAGAAAATATGAGCACTTCCAAGAGAAAGTAAAATCTGTGTTAACTAATATTAAATCAATTATTTTTTCCAAATTAATTGCAGTGGGCTATTTCTATCCTTACAAAGGTAGAGGTAACATAAAATTGCTAGAGGGAATTTTCTAAGAGTTTGCCCAGGGGAAATTATTCTCTTCTCTTCATTTTAGAAGAAGCGATGATTTTATATATTCTTTTAGAGGAAACAATGATACTGTGTTCACACACTCACACACACATGGTGCTGCTGATTGGTTTTAATAACCAGAAAAGCACAAAGTAAACCTAAATTACAAGATAAAGTACCTGTTGCTAATAGATACTTTCTTTGGGGAGAGTAGAGTCTCACCTGCTATCATTACTAGGTGGAAGGCAGGAGTTTTTAGGCATCTACACTGATTTTTCTCCCAGCTACTTTCAGATATTTCAAGCTTTTAAAATAATTAAGGAGGACAAATAGGAGTACAGTTCTGGCCTAGGTGTCGAACAGAGATCAGAAAGTGGGATCTCCTAAAGAGATCAGAAGGCGGAAAGAAACAGAAGAAGTTTATCACATCGCTGATTATTATCTGGAGTCATCTATATAGCCTCAGCTAAAATTTCCAAAGAGAAATGGTCAGTGAATAAGAACTTAAAACTTCCAGATTTCTCCTTAACAGGGCCTTGTTTGAATGTCAAAAAAAGAAATATATAAATTACATATCACAGGATTAGACAGAAAATCACCCCCCAAACAGTCTTATTTTCTTTACTCCACCAAATTTTTAGATAGTTGGTATCTATCATCTAAATACATCTTACATGTCATAAAAAGCATGCCCAAGTGCTGCTAATATTTGTGTTTAGGTTTGGGTTATTTGAGAATTTCACATAAGTTATGCATTCATTGAGCTGAAGCAATGATAAATTCTTTCCTTAAAGTTCTATTATTGGCTCTCTATCTCTGTAAATAAAATTTGAAATTAAAAACATTTTGTTATAGGTATATAAAAATTGTCATGCTGCTGGTTGGTTTTAATAACCAGATAACACCAAAGTAAACCAAACTTATACATGCATAATCCCTATCCTTAATAGATAGACTCTTCTTCATTAGTAATTGGCATGCTTTTATAATTCTTCATCAACGAGTGAGCTTGGTAGATTAGTCATTTTAGACTCACTTCTGTCCTTGTTTGTCACTTTTACGTCACAAGGGTGTTGGAAGGATTAATTAGTTAACATGCAAGATGCTTTGAAGATGAAAAGCACTCTGAAATTACTAAGCAGTGATAACATGCCTCCGTACAACATATTTCTCCTTTTATATTTGTAAAAACATCATCCACCTCCTGTTAACCCTTTTTACCAAAATAATTTATCCAGAATTTTTTTAATTAACTAGGCTTATCTTTTTCCTCCATAAGCCTCAAAATATTTATTTACGTATGCCCTTATTTCTCCCCTTCCCAGTCTTCTCTTGTAAGTATTAAATTTTTTTTCTTACCAAGAGATCCTGATATTCTTTATTAAATCCTGCTCACTGGTTATTTTTTTCTACTTGTGTTTTTTGTTGGAATTGTGGACTGGCAAACCTAGACAACTAAAGAGAAATGGAAAAGTGACTCTGACAAAATTTTAGAGGCTTGGGCCATGTGAAGTATTAATTTGGATCAAATGTCATAGCTCAAAGAACAGGCAAATCTATTAGTGCAATTCAGTGAAAAAGTGGCCAGTGAGGAAGAAAGAGCCATTGCTGTTCTCCCGAGATCTAAGTTTTTCCCAGTAAGGTGTTATTTAAAATGTCTTCTAAGAAACTCAAGTGTATATTCAAGACAATCTGATGAGATACCCTTAACTAGTCCAACCTCTGTCCCAGGACCCAACTAACAGTGTCCTAAGAATAAATTCAGTAACTCCAAACTCTGCAAACCAGGAGGAAGAGTTATAGCAGACACAAGCTGTGATGAGAAGACGCATTTCTAATAAACTCTGAACACAAGGATGCTTATTGTTGAGTTATTAAAACTCCTTTAACTATTTAAATCTGTAAAACAGCATTGGTCACCTATGATGAAGTCCTAGGGCTTTCTTCAGGGTTCTGAGATAGAAGAACCCCCCATTAGTTTTCCACTACTCTTTTGGCACTTCCCACTCTGATTACAAGTGGGACCAGGAACTGTTTAAATATCAAAAAGGAAATCAGCTTTTAAAAAAAGATGCCCATGGTATTCTTAGAGGGTATTCTCTCCCAAGAGATTATGGTACTGGCCAATATCTTTATCATAAACAGAGGGTACAAAATACCTTTAGAAGCAAACAGTTTTATCTTTATAGAACACACTCCATTCTGCTAACAACATTTAGACATATTGAAATTATATATGTCCCATGCTTCCTGTCTCAACTAGAAGGAGCAGAAACCTATGAAACACACACAAAATAAAATGAAAAATTATTGTAGTACAATATATGTTCTGTATATATGTTTTACTGTATAAAACACACAACATGCATAAAACACACAACACATGTATGCATGCATATGAATATACAATAAACTCCTTTACTATAATTCTAATGGAGGAAAGCACATTTTGAGGGAAAAAAATATTTATTTACCACAATTTTAAGGAAAAATTAACAATAAATCCAGACTCTTAGAACAGAAGTTTCTTTCACCTTATAAATGCCACAAGACTATGATTAGAATGTATTTCTAGAAAGAATAATCCCAATTCTATCAATGTCAAGAATTATATTTGCCATGCTCTGCAACTTTTTAAAATTAACATTTTAAAAATATATTTATTTAACCTATCAAATATTTTTGCTTATTATTTCAGTATTAGATTTTAACAGAAAGTACCAGCATGGAATTTTAATTAGCATTTAAAAATATATTTTAGTCTCTAAAAACATTTAAGGAAGAAAAAGGGGGAATTAGTTCTTGGTGCAAAAAAATAGATAAATAATAATGTATTTAGGATATAATTTTGTATTTTTCAAATTTTTTCCATACACTACTTTCTTTCATGAGAATATATTTCTGCGGGTAGGTAGAGAAATGATTATCTCCTTCATTTTAAGGCCATAGAGAAAATCACAGAAATCAAATAAGCAAAGGACAAGCTCAGGGTCAGGACATGAGCCACCCAGCTAAGGGAAGAAGCAGGCTAGAGGCACAGATCAGTCAGGCACTGGGAAAGGCCAGCCCAAACTATGGCTCCAGCTCATATTTCATCACAAATTGTGTCTGCATAATTTTGACAGGCCACATAACATCTTTGAAACTTGTGTGCATGATTTAAGATCACTGTAAAAGTTGTGAACTTTAAGGTGCACTTAAAATGTAAGTCATTAAGGAAAAGGCCAATGAATTGGGGTAAATATCAAATCTGAAACTACCATAAACCAACATCTTAATACACGGCAGCTGAATTAATTCCAGCATATAATAATTTAAGAGACAATACTTTAATACCCAAAAATATCTTATAAATCTATAACAAAAAATATAAATAATTCCAAGAAAAATGTGCACAAGACAAAAATAGAAATTTATAATATGAATACAAATGGCTGAAACATTTGAGAATATGCACAGTCACACGAGTTCTCAAAAATGCAAATGCAAGTGAAAAGTAAAATACCATTTTTAGCCATCAGGTTGGGAAAAATTTTAGAATACAAATATACTGTATTTGTAAGAGTATGGAAAATTAAGCTCTCATCTCTTTAAATGGAAAAGAAGTAAACTATTTGTAGAAGTCAAGTTAGCAGTGTCAATCAAAGTCTTTAAAGTGTACATTTATTTCCATCCAGCAATTCCTCTCTAGAGAACTTAGTGCAGCAAGCTATGCATTTATTGGGGAATTAGCAAATGAGAATAGGATGATAAGAAAAATGTTCAACAACGAGAGAATGATAAAACCATATAATATTATACATTAAATTGATGATGAAAATATAAAATAATATTGAGAATATAAAACATATTAAAAACTTCCTAAATATAGTAAGTGATAAATAAGATTATAAAATATACTTGCTATAAATAAGATTATAAAAATGGATAAGTGGAACCTTATTAAAGCATATACAGCTACATAACCAATTATGGAAGGACATAAAATGAATTGTTTATAGTGGTTATTTCTGAGCTGTGTAACAATACTTTTATATATCATTTTAATGATAAAATATATCATTAAAATATCTTTAAAAATGAGCAGATATTCATTTTGCAGCCAGAGAAAATTAGTATTTAAATATTTGAATTGTGGAAAGAAAATTAGCTTCAAAATAAGATATTTTTAAAACCTCAAATCATCAGCATTCTCCCCCAATAACTGTATTTAACTAAATGTCAGTATATTGAAAAACTGTCAAAGCTGGATAAATATGGTATGATAAATACCTCCGAACTTCAGTTTTTCTAGGTAATTTCAATTGTCCTTCAATAATCAACTTTTCTGTCAATAATCTTAATAAGAAGCATAATATATTGTTTACTTCCCTTTCATTTGGTGGTATATTGTACTATTGTTCCCACATATTCACTTTCCCCTCTACAGGAGAATCACACATCCATGCCTATTTTTACGTGACTTCTGAGATAGGAGTACACATCAGTCTTAGTCCTTTCAAATGTGAATAGAAGTTATATATTCCATGGCAAACTAGAGGCTTTAAAGACCAGTGCATAAGCCATTATTTCTTTTCCCCTCTGCCACAACGTCTTAGATGGGAGAAGGGGTCGGTGAGACTTAGCTTGCATCCTAAAATGAAGGTAGTATGTGGAGCCAAAATAAAGCTTTTTTCATCTACTCATAACCAGCATATAACTTGGGTGAACAGTAAACATTTATTTTTCTATGCCCTGATATTTAATGGATAGTTTTTTACTTCAATAAGGTTGACTAATAGGCTATCATAAAATATCATAAAAATTTTGACAGCAGTGTTTATGTAACATAAAAAGGAGACAATATGGTGGGAGAGGAGAGAAGAGCTCATTTGTATCATCCTAATAAAGCATTCTAAATTCCAGGTGTGTATAGTTACATGAGCAGGAATCTATTTAAATAGCCACCAAAAATAAACTAACTGGAGAACTCATCTGACATAAAATGTCAGATTGTCAGAGATCTCACCCAGAATCAAGTTTTAAAAATAATGTCAGTGATACAAAATAACCAAGAGGCACAGGCAAAGAAGAGAGGTCTTGAATGAACTTTCCAGCTCAAAGTAATAGATTGGGTCACCTCACATAGCCAGGAGAATTTTGGTTATGATGTATCTCTACTTTATACACTGGCTAATTGTTTAACTTATGTAATGTTTTCCAGAGAAGCATGTTTCATAAATCCATAGCTTCTAGGTTTGTAAACCATAAGCAACCCTAAACCAGGGACATCCTCCTAAGAGTTCTCCATAGGTAAGGACTCTATATAGTCCTAGTAATTATCACCAGTTTTAGGGATCTTTATAAGGAAAATAGATTATGTCCTCTGTTTTCTTTCTATGAGAGCACCTCCTGGATAACTGACAAAGAAATGGATTACAGGACAGCTGCTTTGAACCCTTCATTCCCAAGAATAGATGATTTGGCAGTATGATTCAGCAATATTAATTGTAGTAAGAAGTAGCAGTATTAATTAATTAAAATTAATTAATGATTTAGCAGTAACTGTTGAACTGTTCTGATCGTTGATTATTTGACATATTCCAAGCAAGTAAGAGCCTAGCATGCATCATCTCTTGAGAGTCTCACAATCACTCTATGAGATAGATGTCTATAACAGCCACATTTTTGAAATTAATAAATTAAGAATAAAGAAGAGCCAGTTCTAGGATGAGGTGAATAAGGAACTCAGCTCAGATGCAAAATTTAATGGGGCAGCCCAAAACTCAGTAATCAAAATAAACAGTTATTTAATGCCAATGTTCTTAAAAACTGAAAATAATGCACACACAAAAAAATCCATGATGAACAAAGTATCAAAAGTTTTAACAAGACAATATCAATATTAGCAGTTTTTCCTTTTGCCTCATGCTTCAGTCTGGCTCAGAAGAACTTAGTATCAGTACCAATTCTGTCTTTATTGAAAATATGGTTCATCATGAATGTTTTATTATTATTAACATTTTAAAGCATTCCATTAAAATATTATTCATCTTGATTACTGGTTTTAATTTTGTCACCTTCTTAAATTTTACTTGGTTCCACCTAGTTGTGGTCATTAATTAAAGATGTAAAGCAATTTGCCCAAAGTTTGGTATACGTAGAAGCATGATTGAAAGCCAGCTATTGGTCTCACTGGAGTTAATCCTCTTATCTACTTTGCCCTGTTGCTATTTGCCAATTCCCAGTCAACTATGTTTTTAAAGTATATCATTCATTCGTACATATTAAGATTATAAAGTGAATTTTTATTGGTAAAATTCATTCCATTATGTAATGATAGCAATTGACTACATGCTTAATGATAATTAAAATATCACAAGACATCCATAGCCATAAAGAAAATACAAAGAAGAGAAGCACAAATATAATTCCCAACATGAGTAATAGTTCTTAAATAATCAAGCATTCCGTGTACATATACAAAGTATTTGTTGTGTGTGGGTGGGGAATCAGACAACTTGTTCAATCCATGAGAATAAGTCAGTATTAGAAGCTTCATTTCTATCCTCCTTCTTTGGACATCAGCAGCTTTCATGAGAAAATCCCAACACTCTGATAGGCTTGTTTGTTTCTAACTTACCTTCCTTTTCTTGCCCCATCATTGCCCTCTCTGGGTACAGATTTGCTGCACATAAGTTGCTTATATTTAAATGCATATGAGATCTCTCTTATGTTAAAGAATGTAGTAACTCCCAGTTAAGGAGCTTTACTCCTTCCTCAAACTCCACTAAAATGATAGGGAAAAGAGAGGAAATGGCAGCAGACAGTAACAGCAGGATGCCTTGAGATGGATGGGGCATTGGTGATTGGTTACTGCCAGAAACAAGCAGAGAAAATTGAATCCCAAATATCTTCAGAGAGAAATGTCATAGAGAAGTAATCTGATTCTTAATGTACACTTTAGAAAGGCTAAGGAATTGGAGGCACCATGTAGCTTGGAGTCCTGGAATAAACATTTACTGAGGTAGGAGATTGAAAAGTTCTTTTCTGTAGAAACCGAACATTCAGCCCAGAAAATTATAATGGGTGTGGGGGAACCTACTCTGAAATCGTTGGGTTCTTACCTGATCTGTGCATGGGCACTCCCCAGTGAATTGGATAGATCCATGATCAAATTTTCCAACTGGCTTACTATGAAATATGAACAGACATACAAAGATCACCAGATAATGGAAGAAAGGATAGAGTCCAAAACAACCTATTTATTGTAACAGGGAGTATACAAAAAGGAAAATAAGAAAATCATATATATTCTCAAGAGATGAGAGCAGTAAATAAATGAAATAAGCAAGAGTTCATAGAAATTTTAAAAATGACAGCAGAAAATTTTAAAATAAATAGAAGAATCAGGAGATAAAGTTAATGGGAAAACAACAAAATCACAGAACAAAAATACAAAGGGATGGTGTCATGGTTAGGGACATGTGTCAACTTGGCCAAGTTGTGGTACCTGTTTATCTGATTGGGCAAGTGCTGGCCTGTCTGTTGCAATGAGGACATTTCATAGGATTAGGTCATGATCACATCAGCTGCATCCACAGCTGATTCCATTTGTAATCAGCCAAA
>PVIY010031785.1:0-29596 GCA_004026745.1 Myrmecophaga tridactyla | reverse complement strand
TTTTTTCCGTCCCTTGATGCTGAATCTCAGCTCATTCCAGGTTCTCTGTCCCATGTTGCCAGGAAGGTACACATCCCTGGGAGTCATGTCCCACGCAGAGAGGGGAAGGGTGGTGAGACTGCTCATCATGTTCCCTGACTTGTTCTTGGTTCTAATGTATATTGCTTTTGAATCTTGCTCTCCTCTTCGGGGAAACAACACTCATATACTCTCTTTAAACTAACTTCTCTTTTATAGTCACCAAAATCTGGGAAGAGGAATAAGGAAAAAACATAGCCTTCTCTTTGGGGCTTTTAGATTTAAAAGACACTATTTCATTGTTATTAAACTTTTTGGCCTTATGACTCTTATACTCTTAAAAAATCCTTTGAGGTGGGCAGGCCTTGGTGGCTCAGCTGGCAAAGTTCTCGCCTGCCATGCCAGAGACCCAGATTCGATTCCCTGTACCTACCCATGCAAAAAAAAAAATCCCTTGAAGTCCCTAAATTATTTAGGGTCCCAAAGAGCTTTTATTTGCAGGTGTTATATCAATACTTATCATATTAGAAATTAAAACTGAGTAATCTTTGAAATATTTATCAATTCATTAAAAAATGACCCAGTAAGTAAACCCATTACTTGCTAAATAATATAAAATAACATTTTTATGAAAAATAACTATATTTTCAAAAAAAAGAAAAAGAAACGTGGCATTGTTTTATATATTTACCATTCTCCTTAATATCTAACCTACTAGAAGGCACTCTATTCTCAAATCATCTTCTTTATTCTGTTGTGGTTTTTTATTTCTTGAGGTATAATGAAGAAAAGCTGGCTTCATACATATATATGGTTGACAAAAAGAGTATCTCACAGACCCTTCTGAAAGGGTCTTGAGGGCCCTCTGTGTTCTCAGATCACGACTTCAAGAACTGCTGAGATAATTTAAGTAGGGAGTTATTAAATAGATTTGAAAACTTACAAAATATTTGGAAGGGCTAGTAGAACAGGTTGAGCATCCAAGTCAGGTTCTTTAGACTTACACCATAACATTGGATTGAGAAGAGAGCTGCTGCCTGCAATCCCTAAGTCAATTGCATCCTCTACTTCAGGAACCAGCAACCCATAGCCACCACCTAGGGCTCCAAAACAACTGCTATCTCCCACACTTTTAAAATTTAAAAACTAGTGGTCTACTTTCCCCTTCTGTTAACCCATTTCTACATCTTATTCAGATGTATTTGACTGATGGATCCGAAAGTCAATCACCTGCACCATAATGGCAAAGGAGGCTGAGAAGTGATTCTGTGTGAGTAAGGCAAACTTCATACTGGGGAGCTATCAGATACAGAAAGGATGTGCAGAAGATTTTGGACAAAAAAATTTATACTGATCATGACCATCATCTAACAAAACTAGTTGAGAATCATTTCTCTTGGGGCTTTGGTCTATATAAAATATAGAAGTGCAAAAAGCAAAATACAGAAGTTTAAAAATAAGATTTAAGTAGTCTCTAAAACATGCCAAATGTCCATTCTCTAAAACATTTGAAGAATGTTTCCATAAAGATTGAGCATTTGAGCCTATAACTTACTTTTGTGTCTCTTACATAGAGTTGGTAAATGAATATGAAAATTATGTGGCGTTTACTTAAAATTCTCTAACATCCTATATTCTTTTAAAATAAGGTTTGAATATATTCAGGCTCTGTATTTCTAATTCAGGTCTAGCAAATGGAATCTTGTCTGAATCCTTGAAACAGCAAGCATGCTTAAATAGCTGTTGCTAGTAAAAATAAACTCTGGACAGATTGAGGAGGGAGTTGTTTGTGCACATGCAAAGAGATGAAAATCAAACAAAAGAGAGTAAGCGGAACCAAGATGGCAGAGTAAGAAGCTCTAGGACTCAGTTCATCCTCCAGGACATCTAGTAAACAGCCAGAAACTGTTAAATGTTTGGGGGCTCCAGAGGCCAGAAGAACACTACACATCCAGAGAAGAACAGAAGGAAGAGACTGGTAAACTGTGGTGTAGATCTGTGAGTAGATCTCTCTACATTGCAGAGGCTGGTGCCTAGCCCTGAGGCACAGCAGGCTGCCTCAGGAGCCACTCCCTAAATGGAAAGAACTGGGAGGGGGTGGGGAGCATGACTGGACATATTGCCACTTTTGATTAGTGAATCTGGATCCCTGGGCTCAGGCTCCAAGAATGGATATATTTTCAACCTACTCAGAACATAAAGCACCTGGCAGCCTCTGTTTCTACCCCGTCCTTGGCAGGAGAGGAAGCAGGGCTGATTTACTTCTTGGGGCTGCAAGGAACAGTCTGCTGAAAGGCAGATCTTCCCCCAGGAATGGGTATGGCAGGGCACTCACTTGGTTTAGGATTAGGGAATTCGGATTGCTGGGTCCCAGCTTCAAAGACAGCTACAGTTTCAACCCTCCCAGGACAGGAAACAGCTGACAAACTTTTTCAACTCCACCCCCAAGAGGGACTGAATTAGAGGCAGTGCCTTCTTAGGGTACTGGGGGACACTTTGTTGAAGGGTGGCTCTTTGACAGAGGCCAGTTGGTGGTGCAGAGCCAAGCACAGCTTACAGCTTTTGATTAGAGAATTTAGATCATGGGATTGTGGATCTGAACTTCAGTTTTAACTTAGGCAGTCGAAAGTGGCTGCCAGCCTCCATTTCAGACACACACCCCAGCAGGGGCAGAGTTAGTTGAGAATTAAAGACACAGTATCACTTTAGGACTGTGGGGAACATCTGGCTGAAGAGCACCATCTGCTGGGCAGGCCAGGAGAGCACAGATTCAGGAAGCTGCCAGAGAGTGCTTGGGTGTCTGTGAGTCTCTTCCCCAGGGCACGTTAGGACCATTCTACAACCTAGCCTAGGGTGCCTGGCCCTGTTTTGTCTGGGAAAAACTGACGTGGGAAAGCCCTCTCCAGAGTGACCTTTTGTGCTGGTTTGGAATTGTTATGTACCCCAGAAAAGCTACACTCTCCTAATCCTAATCTAATCTTGTGGGGGTACCTATCATTTAGGGTGGGACCTTTTGATTAGATTGTTTCCATAGATATGTGGCCCTGCCCATTCAAGGTGGGTCTTAATTAATTTGCTGGAGTCCTATGAGAGGGAGACCTTTTTGAGAAAGTTCAGATGCTTGGAAAGCCAACACAGACATAAACATTTGGATATGCTAAGCTAAGAAATGATATCCAGAGTTTGCCCTGGAGAAGCTAATAGACCAACATATGCTTAAAGAGAGGAGCCTACTGGAACCAGGAGCTGAAAGCAATGAAACCCAGGAGCAAAGGACCAGCAGAAGTTGCCATGTGCCTTATTGTGTGATAGAGGAACCTGGATGCTGCCTTTCCTCCGAATAGATATCTTCTTGTGGGTGCCTCGATTTGGAGATTTTCACAGCCTTCGAATTGTAAATCAGTAACCTAATAAATTCCCCTTTGTAAAAGCCAATCCATTTCTGGTATATTCCTGTAGTAGTTTTGTTCAGGAGTCAAATTGGCCAGATGATGGTTTCCAGTTGTTCTGTTGCTGTGGACTTAAATCATCAGCATGTGAAATTCATCTATCGCTGATTACATCTGTGGTCAGCTAGTGGGAGTGTCACACCTTGAGGTGGCTAGGACTGACTGAAAAGGGACTTTTTTTGTTCTTTTTTTTTTTTTTAAAACTATTCTAAGTAGCTCATTAGAGAGAGTCTCAGTCATTTTCAGTTGTCAGCACTGACCAAGGCTAGGGCAGAGTTAAGAAAGAGACAAAGTAACCAGTCAAGTGGGAGAGGAAATTCTCTAAATGGAGGGGCAAGGCCCAGCTGAAGTGGCAGCCCTCATTCAGAGAATTCACAGCCCATGGCCTGGAAAACAAAAAAGCTTAAGTTTGCCTTCTTCCTCAGCCTCCTTCTCAGACATGCACATAGCAGGGACAAAGTCTGCTGAGAATTAAAGGCACCACACCACTTTCGGCCAGTGGGGAGCTGACAACTGGCACCTGCTGAACAGGATTGGAAAAGCATAGAGTCTAGAGGCCTCACAGGAAAGTCTGACAACCTGCTGGGTTTCGTCCTTAGGGAAACTTGATACTGGTTACACTGCCCTCCTGAGACCTGTCTGGTCTGGGAAAATATGATTGGGTTCAATCATACTGAGGAGCCCCTCCTCTATAAAAAAAAAAAAGATTCTGTTTAGGCAGGCCGAGAACCAGAAAAACAGAGATGGAAGATTCTGATCAGTTAAACAAAAGCTATGCTAGAGGTCTAGAATAAATTTAACTGAACACTAAATAGCAGGTAGAGAACAAAGACACCAAAAAGAAAACCCTAGGTAAAAGAGTGAAATTGACCTCAAGAATAAACTAGTTAAGGAAATCAGATGCCTAAAGACCAACAAAAAGTATGAGTTACACTAGGAGAAATGAAGATATGACCCAGTCAACAAATTTGTTAGTTACTGAACAAACTAACACCTCTAACAAGATATAGGAGTTGAAACACCTACTTAAAGATGCTCAGGAAAATCTTTTAAATCAAATCAATGAGGTGGAAGATATGGCAAAAGAGATAAAGGATATAAAAAAGACATTGGGTGACGATGAAGAAGAACTTGAACATTTGAAAAAACAAATAACAGAACTTATGGGAATAAAAGACAAAATAGAAGAGATTAAAAACAAAGTGAAGACTTACAACAGCAGATTTGAAGAAGAAGAAGAAAGAATTAGTGAACTAGAAGGCAGAATATCTGAAGTCCTACACATAAAAGAACAAATAGGGAAAAGAATGGAAAAATATGGCCAGGATCTCAGGGAATATAGTGACAACATGAAGTGCACAAATATATGTGTTATGGATGTCCCAGAAGAAGAGAAGGGAAAGGGGACTGAAAGAATAGTGGAGAAAATTATGACTGAACATTTCCCATCTCTTATGAAAAACATAGACTTACAGAGCCAAGAAGTGCAACATACCCCAAACAGAATAGATCCAAATAGAACTACTCTAAAATACTTACTAATCAGATTGTCAAATGTCAAAGACACAGTGAGAATTCTTAAAGCAGCAAGAGAAAAGTGATCCATCACAAACAAGGGAAGTTCCATAAGATAAGAGCAAAAATTAATCAATTAACTGATCACCTAGAAAAATTAAAGTACAGGAAACTAACCTGAAAGCAAACAGAAGGGAGGAGAAAACAAATATTAGAGAATAAATAAGTGAATTGAGATCTTGAAAATAATAGACAGAATCAACAAAACTAGAAGTTGGTTCTTTGAGAAAATCAATAAAATAAATGGGCCCTTAGCTAGACTGACCAAAAAAAAAAAAAAAAAAAAAAAAAAAAAAAAAAAAAAAAAAAAAAAAAAAAAAAAGGAGAAAGGATGCAAATAAATAAAATCAGAACTGGAAGAGGGAACATAACTACCAACCCCACAGAAATAAAGGAGATAATGAGAATATTGTGAGTAATTATATGCTAATAACTAGACAGCATAGACAAAATGGACAACTTCTTAGAAAAGCATTGTGATGGTTAGGTTATGGTGTCAACTTGGCCAAAAGATTATGCCCAGTTCTCTGGTCAAGGAAGCACTGGCCTGACTGTTGCTGCAAGGATATTCATGGCTGGTTGATTAAACCATCAGTCAGTTGATTGCATCTATGGCTGATTACATCTGAGATCAACTAAGTGTGTCCCCCACAATAAGATAATCCAATCAGTTGAAGGCTTTTAAGGAAAAAAAAGAGACTCTTTCTCTGCTTCTTCCACCAGTGAGCTTCTCCTGTGGAGTTCGTCCAGACCCTTCATTTAGAGCCTCTAGCCGCACAGCCTGCCCTACCGATTTTAGACTCTTCCATCCCCATGGTTGCATGAAATGCCTTAATAAATCTTATATTTACAGATCTCTCCTTTTGGTCTGTTTCCCTAGAGAACCCTGACTAACACAAGCATGAACAACCAATATTGACTCAAGAAAAAAATAGTTGACCTCAACAAACCAATCACGAAACAAAAAAGATCGAATCAGTCATCAAACAACTGATGAAAAAGACAAGTCCAGGACCAGTGGCTTTACATGTGAATTCTATCAAGCATTCAAAAAAAGAATTAGATCCTGTCTCATGCACTACCACTAACCCCCCCCCAAAAAAAAGAAGAAAAAAAAGAAAGAATTAATACCAATCCTGCTCCAATTCTTAAAAAAAACTGAAGAGGGAAAGCTACCTAGCTCATTCTATGAAGCCAACATCACCATAATACCAAAGCCAGACAAAGATACTACAAGAAAAAAAATTGCAAACCAATCTCATTAATGAATTTAAATGCAAAAATCCTCAACAAAATATCAACAAATTGAATCCAGCAGCACATTAAAAGAATTATACACCATGACCAAATGGAATTTAGTCCAAATATGCAGACCTGGTTCACCACAAGAAAATCAATTAATGTAATACACCACATCAATAAATCAAAATGGAATAACAAGATGATCATCTTAATTGATGCAGAAAAGGTATTTGGCAAAATGTAACATCCTTTCTTGATGAAAACATTTCAAAGGAGAGAAATAAAAGGAAACTTCTTCAACATGATAAAGGGAATCTATGAAAACTCACAGCTAACATCATACTCAATGGGAAAAGACTTAAAGCTTTCCCTTTAAGATCAGGAGCAACACAAGGATACCCACTGTCACTAGTTATTCAACATTGTGCTGGAAGTGTTAGCTAGAGCAATTAGGCAAGAAAAAAGGTATCCAACTTGGAAAGGAAGAAGTAAGATTTTCACTGTTAAAATAAATGGATAAATAAATATATAAAAATAATAAAATTAAATAAAATAATAAAATAAATTAAATAAATAAATTTATAAATTGGATTGCTTTTTCTTGTTGAATTATAGGAATTCTTTATAAATTCTTTATATATTCTGAATATTAAACCCTTATCTGAAATGTGGTTTCCAAATATTGTCTCCCATTGTGAAGGCTGCCTTTCTAAAAAGTCCTTTGATGCACACAAGTGTTCAATTTTGAGGAGATCCCATTTATCTAGCTCTTGTTTCATAGCTCATGCTTTGAGTGTAAGGTGCAGGAAACCACCTCCTATCACAAGAACTTAAAGATATTATCCCCAAATTCTTCTAAATGTTTTATGGTCTTAGCTTTAATGTTTAGGTCTTTCATCCATTATCAGTTAATTTTTGTATAACGTGTGTGATAGGGGTCAGGCATTGGGTCGATTTCGGACCGGATTTGGAGGTTGGGATTTGTGCTGGTATGGGTTCCTCGGTGTTTCAGTTTCTGTTTTTGTTAGTGGAGGCGTTAGTGTCACATTTAAATGAAGTGAAAGTTAGGGTTCCCTGAAATATTGCAGTTTTGGTAAAAAAATCTTACGCCAGTGAATGGAACCAGGATGATTCTAAGTTTTCCAAACATGTTTAGGTCATGGTTTCCATTCTATAGGGGATTGCTCTGCAGAGATTCCGTTTTTTTCTGGCAAAACTGCTTGAAAGTGAATGGAGCTGTTAAGTCAATGAGCTCTCATAACACAGGTACAAATGTGTCTCTTATTTTACTGGGTATCGTTAGTTTGCCATGGTGTTTCCCATGAAAAATGCTTGGAAATGTGTGCCGCTATTAATATTCCTCGGTTTTTAAGACAGATCATTTTCATGTTCGTGTGAGGCTCAGGATTAGGTTCAGGGTGAACGTTCAGCAAGCATTGGTGGTTGGTTGTGGGTTAGAGTTTGGCTTTGGCTAGGGTTAGGATTTGGATTCTGCTCAGGGTGTGATTAAGATTGGTGAGAAGCTTGGCATAGGTTTGTGTCGGTCGTCGTTTTTGCGGTTGTTGTACCTTTACAGGGAGTGCTAGTGTTCGGTTTAGGTTAGGTTAAGGGTAGTGTTCTCTGAAGAAAGTACTTTCAGTCCAAAAAGTGCATGGAAGCGAATGGATCCAATAAGCCCCTTGGCTTTCAAAACAGCATTAGGTAAGGGATTTGCAGAGCAATTGTTGAGTTTTCTGTGAAAATGCTGGTTATCATGCTAGACATGTATCCAAATGAATGGAGCCAAAATGTCACTCAGTTCTCCAAATCGGTTCTCAGTCTTTTTCAGCAAGAATAAGGTGAGATAGGTTGGACAATGCCATTTTAGCCTAAAAATATGTATGTTCACGTGTGGACCAGGTCCATTTTTCAGTTTCTAAAACCAATGATGTTAAGGCTAGCGTCAGTGTCAGGGTTAGGGTTAGGGTTAGGGTTAGAGAAAGGGTAGGGGTTAGGGTTATGTTTCGGGCTGCATTTGGTAGCTGGGTCAGTATAAAGCTGAGGGTTGTGCTTAGGGTTGACTTGGGGCTTGGGGTTAGGGTTTGGACTAGGGTTCGTGGTAGGGTTATGTCTAGGTTTAGGGATAGGGTTAGGGTTAGGCTTAGTGTTGGTGTTAAGGTTAAGTTTCGGGCTGTGGTTTGGTGCTGGGTTGGTAAAAAATCGAGGGTTGTGCTTAGGGTTAGTGTTGGGGTTGGGGTCAGGTGTCGGGTGAGGGTGGGTGGTAGGGCTGGGGCTAGGGTTAGGGTTAGGGTAAGGTTAAGGTTTGGGTTGGTGTTAAGGTTAAATTTAGGGGTGTTGTTGAGTGTAGGGTTGCTATAAATCGAGGGTTGGGTTTGGGCTTGGCGATGGGGTTGGGCTTAGGTTTCGTGTTCGGGTAAGAAGTAGGGTTGGGGCTAGGGTTAAGGTTAGATTTAGGGTTAGAGTTAGCGTGAGGGTTTGGGTTGAAGTCAGGCATCAGGTCAATTTTCGGACCGTGTTTGGAGGTTGGGGGTTGTGCTGGTGTGGGTTCTCCGGTGTTTCAGTTTCTGTTTGTGTTTGTGGAGATGTTAGTGTCACATTTAAATTAAGTGAAAGTGAGTGTTCCCTGAAATTTTGCAGTTTTGGTAAAGAATCTTACACCAGTGAATGGAACCAGGGTGATTCTAAGTTTTCCAAACATGTTTAGGTCATGGTTTCCATTGTTGTAGGGGAGTGCTCCACAGAAATGCCTTTTTTCTCTGACAAAACTGCTTGAAAGTGAATGGAACTGGTAAGTCAATGAGCTCTCAAAACACATGTCCAAATGGGTCTCTTATTTTACTGGGTATCATTAGTTTGCCATGGTGTTTTCCATGAAAAATGCTTGGAAATGTGTGCCGATATTAATATTGCTCTTTTTTTGAGACAGATCATGTTCATGTTCGTGTGAGGTTCAGGGTTAGGTTCAGGGTGAAGGTTCGGCAAGCATTGGTGTTTGGTTGTGGGTTAGAGTTTGGCTTTGGCTAGAGTTAGGATTTGGATTCTGCTCAGGGTGTGATTAAGATTGGTGAGAAGCTTGGCATAGGTTTATGTCGATTGGCGTTTTTCGGTCATTGTACCTTTACAGGGAGTGCTGGTGTTCGGTTTAGGTTAGGTTAAGGCTAGTGTTCTCTGAAGAAAGTAAAAAGTGCATGGAAGCGAATGGATCCAATAAGCCACTTAGCTTTGAAAACAGTATTAGGTAAGGGATTTGCATAGCAATTGTTGAGTTTTCTGTGAAAATGCTGATTTTCACTCTAGACATGTATCCAATGGAATGGAGCCACAATGTCACTCTGTTCTCCAAACCCGTTCACAGAATTTTTCAGCAAGAATAAGGTGAGCTATGTTCAACAATACCGTTTTCACCTAAAAATAAGTGTAGTCGCATGTGGACCAGGTCCATTTTTCAGTTTCTGAAACCAATGGTGTAAAGGCTAGCGTCAGTGTCAGGGTTAGGGTTAGGGTTATGGTTAGAGAAAGGTTTTGCGTTAGGGTTATGTTTCAGGCTGTGTTTGGTTGCCGGGTCAGTATAAAGCTGAGGGTTGTGCTTAGGGTTGGCATTGGGTTTGGGGTCAGGTACGAGCAAGAGTTGGTGGTAGTGTGCAGGCGAGGGTTAGGGTTAGGGTTAGGGTTGGTATTAGGGTTAGTGTTAGGGTTAGGGTTGGGTTTAGGGTTAAGTTTAGGGCTGTGGTTTGGTGCTGGGTTGGTAAGAAGTCGAGGGTTGTATTTAGGGTTGGCTTTTTGGTTGGGGATCAGGTGTCAAGCGAGTGTGGGTGGTAGGGCTGGGGCTAGGGTTAGGGTTGGGGTTAGGATTAGGGTTAGGGTTGGTGTTAGGTTTGTTTATGTGTGTTGTTGGGTGTAGGGTTGCTATAAATCTGAGGGTTGGGTTTAGGGTTGGTGAAGGGTTTTGTGGTTAGGTTTCAAGTTCACGTTGGAGGTAGGATTGGGTCCAGGGTTAGGGTTAGGTTTAGGGTTAGAGTTAGTGTGAGGATTTTTGGTTGAAGTCAGGCCTTGGGTTGATTTTCGGACTGGGTTTGGAGGTTCGGATTTGTGCTGATGTGGGCTCCTCAGTGTTTCAGTTTCTGTTTGTGTTTGTGGAGGCGTTAGTGTCACATTTTAATTAAGTGTAAGTGAGGGTTCACTGAAATATTGCAGTTTTGTTAAAAAATCTTATGCCAGTGAATGGAACCAAGATGATTATAAGTTTTCCACACATGTTTAGGTCATGGTTTCCATTGCTGTAGGGGAGTGCTCCGCAGAATGCCATTTTTCTCTGACAAAACTGCTTGAAAGTGAATGGAACTGGCAAGTCAATGAGCTCTCCAAACACATGTCCAAATGGGTCTCCTATTTTATTGTGTAGCATTAGTTTGCAGTGGTGTTTTCCATGAAAAATGCTTGGAAATGTGGGCCGATATTAATATTGCTTGGTTTTTGAGACAGATCATGTTGATGTTCATGTGAGGCTCAGGGTTAGGTTCAGGGTGAAGGTTCGGCAAGCATTGGTGGTTGGTTGTGGCTTAGAGTTTGGCTCAGGCAGGGTTAGGATTTGGATTCTGCTCAGGGTGTGATTAAGATTGGTGAGAAGCTTGGCGTAGGTTTGTGTCGGTCGTTGTTTTTGCAGTTGTTGTACCTTTACAGGGAGTGCTAGTGTTCGGTTTTGGTTAGGTTAAGGATCGTGTTCTCTGAAGAAAGTACTTTCAGTCCAAAAAGTGCATGGAAGTGAATGGATCCAATAAGCCCCTTAGGTTCAAAACAGCATTAGGAAAGGGATTTGCCTAGCAATTGTTGAGTTTTCTTTGAAAATGCTGGTTATCACGCTAGACATGTATCCAAATGAATGAAGCTAGAAAGTCACTCAGTTCTCCAAACCAGTTCCCCTGGCTTTTTCAGCAAGGATAAGGTGAGCTATGTTGAACAATGACATTTTAACCTAAAAATGAGTGTGGTGGCGTGTGGATAAGGTCCATTTTCAGTTTCTGAAACCAATAATGTTAAGATTAGCGTCAGTGTCAGGGTTAGGGTTAGGGTTAGGGTTAGGGTTGAGATTAGGGTTAAGTTTAGGGCTCTGGTTTGGTGTAAATTTGGAGTAAATTTGATGGATGGGTTAAGAGTTGGTGTGGGGCTTGCGGTTAGGGTTTGGCCTAGGGTTTGTGGTAGGGTTGGGGCTATGGTTAGGCTTATGGTGAGGGTTAGGTTTAAGGTTAGGGTTGGTGTTAGGTTTAAGTTTATGGGTGTGGTTGGTTGTAGGGATGTTATAAATTTGAGGGTTGTGTTTAGGGTTGGCTTTGGGGTTGGGGTCAGGTGTCAGGCGAGGGTGGGTGATAGGACTGGGGCTAGGTTTTGGGTTAGGCTTAGGGTTAGGTTTAGAGAAAGGGTTGGATTTAGGCTTCTTTTTCGGGCTGCGTTTGGTTGCCGTGTCAGTATGAAGCTGAGGGTTGTGCTTAGGGTTGGCTTTGGGTTTATGGTTAGGGTTCAGGCTACGGTTCGTGGTAGGGTTTAGTCTAGGTTTAGGGTTCGGGTTCGGGTTAGGGTTAGTCTTAGTGTTGGTGTCAGGGTTAAGTTTAGGGCTGCAGTTTGGTGCTGGATTGGTAAAAACTCGAGGGTTGTGTTTAGGGTTGGCATTGGGTTTGGGTTCAGGTGTCGGGCAACGGTGGGTGGTAGGTCTGGAGGTAGGGTTAGGGTTGTGGTTAGGTTTAGGTTTAGAGTTAGGGTTGGGATTAGGGTTAAGTTTTGGGCTTCGGGTTGATGTAGGTTTGGAGTAAATTTGAGGGTTGGGGTTAGGGTTGGTGTGGGGTTTGCGGTTAGGGTTTGGCCTAGGGTTGGTGGTAGGGTTTTTAGCTATGGTTAGGGGTATTGTAAGGGTTAGGATTAGGGTTAGGGTTGGTGTTAGGTTTAAGTTTGTGGGTGTGGCTAGATGTAGGTTTAGGGTGAGTGTGAGGGTTAGGGTTAGGCTTAGTGTTGGTGTTAGGGTCAAATTTAGGGCTGCAGTGTGGTGTTGAGTCAATATAAAGTCGAGTGTTGTGTTTAGGGTTATCTTAGGGTTGGGGTCAGGTGTTGGGCGAGCGTGGGTGGTAGGGCCGGTGCAAGGGATAGGGTTAGGGTAAGGGTTAGGATTAGAGAAAGGGTTGGGTTTAGGGTTACGTTTCTGGCTGTGTTTGATTGCTGGTTCGGTGTAAAGCTGAGGGAGTGCTTTGTGTTGGCTTTGGGTTTGGGGTTATGTTTTGGGTTAAAGTTCGTTGTAGGGCTGGGTCTAGGTTTAGGATGAGATTAAGGTTACTGTTAGGCTTAGTGTTGGTGTTAGGGTAAGTTTATGGCTGCGGTTTGGTGCTGGGGTGGAAAAAGTCAAGGGTTGTGTAAAGGGTTGGCTTTGGGGATGGGATCAGGGGTCGGGCGAGAGTGGGTGGTAGGGCTGGGGCTAGGGTAAGGGTTAGGGTTAGGGTTAGGGTAAGAGAAAGCGTTGGGTTTAGAGTTGAGATTTGGGCTGCGTTTGGTTTACCAGATGGTACAAAGCTGAGGGTTGTGCTAAGAGTTGTCCTTGGGTTTGGGTTTAGGGCTTGGGCTAGCATTCGCTTTAGGGGAGGTTCTAGGTTTAGGGTGAGTGTTAGGGTTTGGGTTAGGGTTAGTATTGGTGTTAGGTTTAAGTTTAGGGCTGCCAATTGGTGCTGGGATGGTAAAAAGTCGAGGGTTTTGTTTAGGGTTGGCTTCGGGGTTTGGGTCAGGTGTCAGGTGAGGGTGGGTGGTAGGGTTGGGGTAAGGGTTAGGGTTAGGGTTAGGGTTAGAGAAAGGGTTGGGGATAGGGTTACATTTTGGGCCGCATTTGGTTGCCGGGTCAGTGTAAAGCTGAGGGTTGTGCTTTTGGTTAGCTTTGGGTTTGGGTTTAGTGTTCCGGATAGCATTCATGATAGGGTTGGATGTAGGTTTAGGGTGAGGGTTAGGGTTAGGGTTAGGCTTAGTGTTTGTGGTAGGGTTAAGTTTAGGGCTGTGGTTTGGTGCTGGGTCGGTAAAAAGTCGAGGGTTGTGTTTAGGGTTTTCTTCGGGGTAGGGGTCAGTTGTCAGGCAAGGGTACATGGTAGGGCAGGGGCTAGGGTTAGGGTTAGAGTTTGGTTTAGGGTTAAAGAAAGGGTGGCATTTAGGGTTACGTTTGGGCTGCATTAGGTTGCCGGGTCAGTATAAAGCTTAGGGTTGTGCTTAGGATTGGTTTTGAGTTTTGGTTTAGGGTTCGGGCTAGCGTTCGTGGTTGGGTTGGGGCTGGGTTTAGGCTGAGGGTTATGGTTAGGGTTAGGCTTAGTGTTGGTGTTAGGGTTGAGTTTAGTGCTGTAGTTTGGTGCTGGGTCGGTAAAAAGTCGAGGGTTGTGTTTAGGGTGGGTTTTGGTGTTGGGGACAGGTGTCGGGTGAGGCTGGGTGGTAGGAATGTGGCAAGGGATAGGGATAAGGTTAGACAAATGGTTGGGGTTCCAGCTAAATTTTGGGCTGTGTTTGATTGCCAGGTCGTTATAAAGCTGAGTGTTGTGCTTAGGGTTGGCTTTGGGTTTGGGTTTAGGGTTTGGGCTAGCCTTCTGGTATGGCTGGGTCTAGGGTTAGGGTGAGGGTGAGGGTTAGTATTAGGCTTAGTTTTGGTGTTGGGTTTAGTTTAGGGCTGCGGTTTGTTGATGGGTTGGTAAAAAGTCAAGGGTTGTGTTTAGGGTTGTCGTTGGGGATTTCAGGCAAGGGTTGGTGTTCGGGTTAGGGCTAAGATTAGGTTGAGAGTTAGGGTTAGAGTTAGAGAAAGTGTTGGGTTTAGGCTTACATTTCGGACTCGTTGTGATGCAGGGTCTGTATACAGCTGAGGGTTGTGCTTCGGGCTGACTTTGGGTGTGGGGTTAGGTTATGGGCTAGAGATCATGGTAGGGTTGGGTTCAGGTTTTGTGTTTGGGGCATGTTTAGGGATAGGCATAGTGTTGGTGTTAGGGTTACGTTTAGGGGTGTGATTTCTACAGGGTTGGTGAAAAGTCGAGCGTTGTGTTTAGGGTTGGCGTTGAGGATGGGGTCAGATTTCAGGTGAGGCTGGAGTACGGGTTAGGGGTAGGGCTAGGGTGAGGTATAGGGTTAGGGTTAGAGACAGGGTTGGGGTTAGGGTTACGTTTCGGGCCATGTTGGGGTGCAGGGTCGGTATACAGCTGAGGATTTTGCTTAGGGTTGGCTTTGGGTATGGGGTTTGGTTTCGGGCTGGAGATCGTGGTATGGTTGGGTCCAGGTTTAGGATTTGGGTTAGGGTTAGAGTTAGGCATAGTGTTGGTGTTAGGGTTATGATTAGGGGTGCGATTTGCTGCAGGATTGGCAAAAGTTGAGGGTTGTGTTTAGGCTTGGCGTTGGGGATGGGGTCAGATTTCAGGCGAGGGATGGTGTTCGGGTTAGGGCTAGGGTTAGGGAGAGGGTTAAGGTTAGGGTTAGAGAAAGGGTTGTGGTTAGGGTCACGTTTTGGGCTGTGTTGGGATGCAGGGTCTGTATACACCTGAGGGTTGTGCTTAGGGTTGGCTTTGGGTGTGGGGTTAGGTTTCGGGTTGAGAACGTGGTAGGGTTGGGTCCATGTTTAGGGTTAGGTTTAGGCAGAGTGTTGGTGTTAGGGTACGTTTAGGGCTGAGATTTGCTGCAGAGTTGGTCAAAAGTCGAGGGATGTCTTTAGGGTTTCCACAGGGGATGGGGTTTGATTTCAAGTGAGGGTTGGTGTTCGGGTTAGGGCTAGGGTAAGGGTGAAGGTTAGGATAAGGTTTAGAGAAAGGGTTGGGTTTAGGGTTAAGTTTCAGGCTGCGTTGGGGTGTAGGGTCGGTATACAGCTGAGGGCTGTGCTTAGGGCTGGCTTTGGGTCCAGGGTTAGGTTTCCAGCTAGAGATCATTGTAGGAATGGGTCCAGGAAATGGTTTGGGTTAGGGTTAGGGTTAGGCCTAATGTTGGTGTTAGGATTACATTTAGGGGGTGCGTTTGCTGCAGGGTTGGTCAAAAGTTGAGGGTTGGGTTTAGGTTGGTGTTGGGGCTGGGGTCAGATTTCAGGCGAGGGTTGGTGTTCGGGTTAGGGCGAGGGTTAATGTGAGGGGTAGGGTTAGGTTTAGAGAAAGGGTTGGAGTTTGTGTAAAGTTTCGGGTTGCGTTGGGGTGCAGGGTCGTTATACAGCTTAGTGTTGTGCTTATGTTTAGCTTTGGTTGTGGAGTTAGGTTTTGGGCTAGAGTTCGTGGGAGTGTTGGATCCAGGTTTAGGGTTTGGGTTAGGGTTAGGATTAGGCATAGTGTTGGTGTTAGGGTGACGTTTAGTGGTTCGATTTGCTGCAGGGTTGGTCAAAGTCGAGGGTTGTGTTTAGGTTTGGCGTTCTGGATGGGTTCAGATTTCAAGCGAAGGTTGGTGTTTGGAATAGGGCTAGGGTTAGTGTGGGGTTTAGGGTTAGGGTTAGAGAAAGGGTGAGGTTAGGGTAAAGTTTCAGTTTGCGTTGGGGTGCAGGGCCGGTATAAAGCTGAGGGTTGGGATTAGGGTTGGCTTTGGGTGTTCAGTTATGTTTCGGATTAGAGATCATTGTAGGGTTGGGTCCAGGTTTAGATTTTGGGTTACGGTTAGGGTTGGGCATAGTGTTAGTGTTACAGTTACATTTAGGGGTGCGATTTGTTGCAGGGTGTGTGAAAATTCGAGGGTTGTCCTTAGTGTTGGCGTTGGGGATGGGGTCAGATTTCAGGCAAGGGTTGGTGTTCAGGTTAGGGCTAGGGTTAAGGTGAGGGTTAGGGTTAATGTTAGAGAAAGGATTGGGGTTAGGGTTACGATTCGGGCTGCTTTGAGTTGCAAAGTCAGTGTACAGCTAAGGATTGTGCTTTGGGTTGGCTTTGGATGTTGGGTTAGGTTTCGGGCTAGAGATCATTGAATGGTTGGGTCTAGGTTTAGGGTTTGGTTTAGGGTTAGGCCAAGACATAGTGTTGGTGTAAGGGTTACATTTAGGGGTCCGATTTGCTGCAGGGTTGGTCAAAAGTCGAGGGTTGTGTTTAGGGTTGGCATTGGGGATGAGGTCAGGTTTCAGGCGAGGGTTATTGTTCAGGTTAGGGCTAGTGTTAGGGTGAAGTTTAGGGTATTGTTAGAGAAAGGTTGGGATTAGGGTTATGTTTCAGGTTGCGTTGGGGTGCAGGGTCGGTGTACAGATGAGGGTTGTGCTTAGGGTGGGTTTTGGGTGTGGGGTTTGTTTTCGGGCTAGAGATCGTGGTAGGGTTGGTTCCAGGTTGAGGGTTTGGGTTAGGGTTAGGCCTAGTGTTGGTGTTAGGGTTACATTTAGGGGAGCGATTTGCTGCAGGGTGGGTCAACAGTTGAGGGTTGTGTTTAGGGTTGGCGATGCAGTGGGGTCAGATTTCAGGCGAGTGTTGGTGTTCAGGTTAGGGCTAGGGTTAGGGTGAGGGTTAGTGTTAGGGTTAGAGAAAGGTTTGGGGTTAGGGTTACTCTTTGGGCTGCATTGGGGTGCACCATCTGTACACAGATGAGGGTTGTGCTGAGGATTGACGTTGGGGGTGGCGTTAAGTTTTGAGCTAGAGATCGTGGTAGAGTTGGGTCCAGGTTGAGGGTTTGGGCAAGGGTTAATTTTAGGCCTAGTGTTGGTGTTAGGGTTATGTTTAGGGGTGCGATTAGCTGCAGGCCTGGTCAAAAGTCGAGGGGTGTGCTTAGGGTTGGCGTTGGGGTTGGGGTCAGATTTCAGACAAGGGTTGGTGTTCAGGTTAGGGCTAGGGTTTGAATGAGGGTTTGGGTTAGGGTTAGATAAAGGGTTGGGGTCAGGGTTACGTTTCGGGCTCTGTTGGGGTGCAGTGTTGGTATACAGCTGAGGGTTTTGCTCAGGGTTGGCTTTGGGTGTGGGGTTAGGTTTCGGGCTAGAGATCATGGTAGGATTGTTTCCAAGTTGAGGGTTTGGATTCAGGTTGGGGTTAGGCCAAGTGTTGGTGTAGGGTTACATTTAGGTATGCGATTAGCTACAGGGCTGGTCAAAAGTCGAGGGTTGTGTTTTGGGTGGGCGTTCGGGTTGGATCAGATTTCAGGTGAAGGTTGGTTTTGGGTTAGGGCTAGGGTTAGGGTGAGGGTTAGGGTTAGGGTTAGAGAAAGGGTTGGGGTTAGGGTTGCATTTCGGGCTGACATGTGCTGCAGGGTCGTTACACAGCTGAGGGTTGTGCTTAGGGTTGGCTTTGAGGGTGTGTTTAGATCTCAGGTTAGAGATCATGGTATGGTTGGGTCCAGGTTGAGGGTTTGGGTTATTGTTAGGGACAGGCCTAGTGATGGGGTTAGGGTTACTTTAGGGGTGTGATTTCCTGCAGGGTTGGTCAAAAGTCGAGGGTTGTGTTTAGGGTTGGCGTTGGGGATGCGGTCAGATTTCAGGCGATAGTTGGTGTTCGGTTTTGGGCTAGGGTTATGGTGAGGGTTAGGGTTAGGGTTAGAGATAGGATTGGGGTTAGGGTTATGTTTCGATCTGAGTTTTTGTTGAGGGTTGGTACACAGCTGAGGGTTTGCTTAGGGTTGGCTTTGGGTCCGGGGTTAGGTTTCCAGCTAGAGTTCATTGTAGGATTGGGTCCAGGTAGATGGTTTGGGTTAGGGTTAGGGTTAGGCCTAGTGTTGGTGTTAGGGTACTTTTAAGGGTTCAGTTTGCTGCAGGGTGGGTCCAAAGTCGAGGGTTGTGTTTAGGGATGGATTGGGGATGGGGTCAGATTTCAGGTGAGGGTTGACATTCAGGTTAGGACTTGGGTTAAGGGGAGCTTAGGGTTAGGATTAGAGAAAGGTTTGGGGTTAGAGTTATGTTTTGGGCTTCGTTGGGGTGGAGGTCAGTATACAGCTGTGGGTTGTGCTTAGGTTTGGCTTTTGGCATGGGGTTAGCTTTCAGGCTAGAGAACGTGGTAAGTTTGGGTCCGGGTTAGGGTTGGACCTAGTGTTGGTGTTAGGGTTATGTTTAGAGGTGCAATTTGCTGCAGGTTTGGTCAAAAGTCGAGCCTTGTCTTTAGGGTTGGCGTTGGGGATGGGGTCAGATTTCAGGGGAGGATTTGTGTTCGGGTTAGGGCTAGGGTTAGGGTGAGGGTTCGGGTTAGGGTTCGAGATGGGTTGGGGTTAGGGTATGTCTCGGACTGCATTTTGGTGCAGGGACGGTATAGAGCTGAGGGTTGTGCTTAGGGGTGGCTTTGGGGGTGGGGTTAAGTTTCGGGCTAGAGATCGTGGTATGATTGGGTCCAGGTTGAGTGTTTGTGTTTGGGTTAGGGTTAGGCCTAGTGTTGTTGTAGGTGTGCGATTTGCTGCAGGGTTGGTGAAAATTCGAGGGTGGTGTTTATGGTTGGCGTTGGGGATGGGGTCAGATTTCAGGCGAGGGTTGGTGTTCAGGTTAGTTCTAGGGTTAGGGTGAGGGTTAGCATTTGGGTTAGAGAAAGGGTTGGGGTTAGGGTTACATTTCGGGCTGTGTTGGGATGCAGGTCGGTATACAACGCAAGGTTGTGCTTAGGGTTGGCTTTGAGGGTGGGGTTAGGTTTCGGGCTAGACATCGTGGTAGGGTTGGGTGTGGGTTGAGGGTTTGGCTAAGGTTAGTGTTAGGCCTAGTGTTGGTGTTAGAGTTACATTTCTGGGTGCGATTTGCTGCAGGGTTGGTCAAAAGGAGAGGGTTGTGTTTAGGGTTTGTATTAGGGATGGTGTCAGATTTCTGGCGAGGGTTGGTGTTCGGCTTAGGGCTAGGGTTAGGGTAACGGTCATGTTTAGGGTTAGAGAAAGGGTTGGGGTTAGGGTTATGCTTCGGGCTGCATTGCAGTGCAGGGTCTGTATACAGCTGAGGGTTGTGTTTAGGGTTGGCTTTGGGTGTGGGGTTAAATTTCGGGCTAGAGATTGTGGTATGGTTGGTTCCAGGTTGAGGGTTTGTGTTCGGGTTAGGGTTAGGAACAGTGTTGGTGTTAGGGTTACGTTTAGCGGTGCAATTTGCTGCAAGGTTGTTCAAAAGTCGAGGGTTGTGTTTAGGGTTGGCGTTGGGGTTGGGGTCAGATTTCAGGCAAGGGTCTGTGTTCGTGTTAGGGGTAGGGTTAGTGTGAGGGTTAGGGTTAGTGTTAGAGAAAGGGATGGGTTTAGGGTTACGTTTCCTGCTGCGTTGGGGTTCAGGGTCAGTATACAGCTGAGGATTGTGCTTAGGGTTGGCTTTGGGGATAGGGTTAGGTTTCAGGCTGTAGATCATGGTAGCGTTGTGTCCATTTTGAGGGTTCAGGTTAGTGTTAGGGTTATGCCTAGTGTTGGTGTTAGGGCTACATTTAGGGGTGCAATTTGCAGCAGTGTTGGTCCAAAGTCGAGGGTTGTGTTTAGGGTTGGTGTTGGGGATGGAGTCAGTTTTCAAGCGAGGGTTGGTATTTGGGTCAGGGCTAGGGTTAGGGGTAGGTTTAGGGTTTTTTAGAGAAAGGGTTGAGTTTAGGGTTATGTTTCAGGCTGCGTTGGGGTGCAGGGTCGGTATGATGCTGAGGGTTGTGCTTAGGGTTGGCTTTGGGGGTGGGATTTTGTTTCAGGCTAGAGATTGTGGTAGGTTTGGGTCCAGGTTGAACATTTGGGTTAGGGTCAGCGTTAGGCCTAGTGTTCGTGTTAGGGTTACGTTTAGTTGTGCGATTTGCTGCAGGGTTAGTCAAAAGTCAAGGGTTGTGTTTAGGTTTGGTGTTGGTATACGTTCAGATTTCAGGTGAGAGTTGGTGTTTGGGTTGGGGCCAGGGTTAGGGTGAGGGTTAGGGTTACGGTAAAAGTAAAGGTTGGGCTTAGGGTTACGTTTCTGGCGGGGTTGGGGTGCTGGGTCGGTATACAGCTGACGGTTGTGCTTAGGGATGGGTTTGGGTGTGAGGTTAGGTATCGGGCTAGAGATCGTGGTAGAGTTGGGTCCAGGTTGAGGGTTCGGTTTAAGGTTAGGGTTCTGCCAAGTGTTGGTATTAGGGTTACATTTAGGGGTGCAATTTGCTGCAGTGTTAGTCAAAGTCAAGGGTTGGGTTTAGGGTTGCCATTGGGGATGGGGTCAGATTTCAGGCGAGGTTTAGAGTTCAGATTAGTGCTAGGGTTCGGGTGTGGGTTAGGGTTAGTGTTAGAGAAAGAGTTGCAGTTAGGGTTACATTATGGGCTGTATTGGGGTACAGGGTAGGTATCAGCTGAGGGTTGTGCTTAGGGTTGGCTTTGGGGTGGGGTTAGGTTTCAGGCTAGAGATTGTGGTAGGGTTGGGTCCAGGTTGAGGGTTTGGGTTAGGGTTAGGGTTAGGCCTATGTTGGTGTTAGGGTTACATATAGGGGTGCAATTTGCTGCAGGGTTGCTCAAAAGTCGAGGGATGTGTTTAGGTTTGGCGTTTGGGATGGGGTCAGATTTCAATCTAGGGTTTGTGTTAGGGTTAGGACTAGGGTTAGGGTGAGGGTTAGGGTTAGGGTTCGAGAAAGGGCTGTTGTTAGGGTTATGTTTCAGTCTACATTGGGGTGCAGGGTGGGTATACAGCTGAGAATTGTGCTAAGGGTTGACTTTGGATGTGGGGTTAGGTTTTGGACTAGAGATCGTGGTAGGGTTCGGTCCAGGTTGAGGGATTGGGTTAGGGTTATGTTTAGGCCTATTGTTGGTGTTAAAGTTATGTTTAGGGGTGCGCTTTACTGCAGGGATGATCAAAAGTCGAGAGTTGTGTGTAGGGTTGGCGTTGGGGATGGGGTCAGATTTCAGGCGAGGGTTTGTGTTCAGGTTAGGGCCAGGGTTAGTGTGAGGGTTAGGGTTTGGTTTAGAGAAAGGATTGGGGTTACGGTTATGTTTCGGGATGCGTTTGGGTGAGGGTCGGTATACAGCTGAGGGTTGTGCATTAGGCTTGGCTTTGGGGGTGGGGTTAGGTTTCGGGCTAGAGATCTTAGTAGGGCTGGGTCCATGTTGAGGGTTTGGGTTAGGGTTAGGTTTAGGCCTAGTGTTGGTGTTAGGGTTATGTTTAGGGGTGCAATTTACTGCAGGGTTGGTCAAAAGTCGAGGGGTGTGTTATGGGTTGGCTTTGGGGATGGGGTCAGATTTCAGGCGAGGGATGGTGTTCGGGTTAGGGCTAGGGTTAGAATTAGGGTAAAGGTTAGGGTTAGAGAAAGGGTTGTGGTTAGGGTTATGTTTCGGTCTGTGTTGGGGTGCAGGGTCAGTATACAGCTGAGGGTGTGCTTAGGGTTTGCTTTGAGGGTGGTGTTAGTTTTCAGGCTAGAGTTCATGGTACGGTTGGGTCCAGGTTGAGAGTTTAGGTTAGGGTTAGGGTTAGGGTTAGGTCTAGTGTTGGTGTCAGGGAAATGTTTAGGGGTGTGATTTGCACCTGTGGCAGGTTGGCCACAGTCGAGGGTTGTGTTTGGGTTGGCATTGGGTATGGGGTCAGTTTTCAAGCAAGAGTTGGTGTTCGGATTAGGGCTAGGGTTAGGGTGAGTTTTAGGGTTAGGGTTAGAGAAAGGGATGGGTTTAGGGTTACGTTTCGGAATGCGTTGGGGTGCAGGGTCGGTATACAGTTGTGGGTTGTGTTTAGGATTGGCTTGGGGGTGGGGTTTGGTTTCAGGCTAGAGATCATGGTGGGGTAGTGTCCAGGTTGTGGGTTTGGGTTATTGTTAGAGTTTGGTATAGTGTTGGTGTTAGGGTTACATTTAGGGGTGCAATTTGCTGCAGGTTTCATCAAAAGTCATGGGTTGTGTTTAGGGTTGCCATTGGGGATGGGGTCAGATTTCAGGCAGGGGTTGGAGTTTGGGTTAAGGCTATTGTTAGGGTGAGTGTTAGGGTTAGGTTAGAGAAAGGGTTGAGGACAGGGTTACGTTTCAATCTGTTTTGGGGTTCAAGGTCGGTATACAGCTGAGAGTTGTGCTTAAGGTTGGCTTTGGGGGTGGAGTTAGGATTCAGAATAGAGATAGTGGGAAGGTTGGGTCCAGGTTGAGGGTTTGGGTTAGGGTCAGGTTTAGGCCTAGTGTTTATATTAGGGTTACTTTTAGGGGTGCGATATACTGCTGGGTTCGTCAAAAGTTGAGGGTTGTGTTTAGGGTTGGCTTTGGGGATGGGGTCAGATTTCAGGTGAGGGCTGGTGTTCAGGTTAGGGTGAAGGTTAGGGTTAGGGTTAGAGAAAGGGTTGTGGTTAGGGTTATGTTTCGGGCTGCGTTGGGGTGCAGGGTAGGTATACAACTGAGTGTTGTGCTTAGGGTTGGTTTTGGGTGTGTGGTTAGATTTCGGGCTATAGATTGTGGTAGGGTTGGGTCCAGGTTGAGGGTTTGAGTTAGGGTTAGGATTAGGATTAGTGTTGGTGCTTGGGTTCCGTTTAGGGGTGTGATTTGCTGCAGGGTTGGTCAAAAGTCGAGGGATGTGTTATGGGTTGGCGTTGGGGTTGACGTCAGATTTCAGGTAAGGGTTGGTGTTCAGGTTATGGCTAGGGTTAGAATGAGGGTAAGGGTTAGGGTTAGAGAAAGGGTTGGGTTTAGGGTTATGTTTCAGTCTATGTTGGGGTGTCGGTATACAGCTGAGCTTTGTGCTTAGGGTTGGTTTTGTGGGTGGGTTAGGTTTCTGGCTAGAGATAGTGAGAGGGTTGGGTCCAGGATGACGGTTTGGGTTAGGGTAAGGGTTAGGCCTAGTGTTTATGTTAGGGTTGCTTTTAGGAGTGCGATTTACTGCAGCGTTCATCAAAATCGAGGGTTGTGTTTAGGGTTGGCTAGGGTATGGTGTCAGATTTCAGGCGAAGGATGGTGTTCGGATTAGGGCTAGTGTTAGGGTGAGTTTTAGGGTTAGGGTTAGAGAAAGGGTTGGGTTTAGGGTTACGTTTCAGGCTGCATTGGGGTGCAGGGTCGGTATACAGCTGAGGATTGTTCATAGGGTTGGCTTTGGGGGTGGGGTTAGGTTTTGGGGTAGAGATAGTGGTAGGGTTGGGTCCAGGTTGAGGGTTTGGGTTAGGGTTAGGGTTAGGCCTAGTGTTGGTGTTAGGGTTACTTTTAGTGGTGCTATTTACTGCAAGGTTGGTCAAAAGTTGAGGGTTGTGTTTAGGGTTGGCTTTGGGGATGGGGTCAGATTTCAGGTGAGGATTCGTGTTCGGGTTAGGGCTAGGGTTATGGTGAGGATTAGGGTTAAGATTAGAGAAAGGGTTGTGGTTAAGATTACTTTTAGGGCTACGTTGCAGTGCAGGGTGGTATACAGCTGAGGGTTGTGCTTACAGTTGCCGTACCGGGTGGGGTTAGGTTTCGGGCTAGAGATTGTGGTAGGGTTGGGTCAATGTTGCAGATTTGGGTTAGCGTTAAGCTTAGGCCTAGTGTTGGTGCTAGGGTTATGTTTAGAGGTGCGATTTGCTGCAGGGTTGGTCAAAATACGAGGGTTGTGTTTAGGGTTGGCATTGGGGATGATGTCAGATTTCAGGCAAGTGTTGGTTTTTGGGTTAGGGCTAGTGTGAGGGTGAGGGTTAGGGTTAGAGTTATAGAAAAGGTTGGGGTTATGGTTATGTTTCAGGCTGTGTTATGGTTTAGGGTCGGTATGCAGCTGAGGGTTGTGCTTAGGGTTGGCTTTGGCGGTGGGGTTAGGTTTCGGACTAGAGATCGTGGTAAGGTTGCCTCCTGGTTGAGGGTTTGGGTTATTCTTAGGGTTAGGCACAGTGTTGGTGCTAGGGTTATATTTAGGGGTGCGATTTGCTGTAGGGTTGTTCAAAAGTCGAGGGATGTGTTTAGGGTTGGCGTTGGTGATGATTTCAGATTTTAGGCGAAGGTTGGTGTTTGGGTTAGGGCTAAGGTTAGGGTGAGGGTTAGGGTTAGGGTTAGAGAAAGGGTTGTGTTTAGGGTTACATTCGGGCTGCGTTGGGGTGCAGGTTCGGTATACAGCTGATGGTTGTGCTTAGGGTTGGCTTTGGGGGTGGGGTTAGTTTCGGGCTAGAGATCGTGGTAGGGTTGGGTCCAGGTTGAGAGTTTGGGTTAGGGTTAGGGTTAGGTCAGTTTTGGTTTTAGGGTTAGGTTTAGGGGTGCAATTTGCTGCAGGGTTGATTAAAAGTCGAGGGTTGTGTTTAGTGTTGGCATTGGGGATAGGGTCAGATTTCAAACGAGGGTTGATGTTTGGATTACAGCTAGGGTTAGGGTGACGTTAGGGTTAGGGTTAGAGAAAGGGTTGGGGTTAGGGTTACATTTCATGCTACATTTGGGTGCTGGGTAGGTATACAGCTGAGGGTAGTGCTTAGGTTTGGCTTTGGTTGTGAGGTTAGGTTTCAGTCTAGATATCATGGTATGGTTGGGTCCAGGTTGGGGGTTTGGGTTAGAGGTAGATTAGGCCTAGTTTTGGTGTTAGGCTTATGTTTAGGTGTATGATTTTCTGTAGGGTTGTTCAAAAGTCGAGGGATGTGTTTAGGGTAGGTGTTGATGATGGTTTCAGATTTTAGGCGAGGGTTGGTGTTTGGGTTAGGGCTAGGGTTTGGGTAAGGGTTAGGGGCAGGGTTAGAGAAATGGTTCATTTTAGCGTGCCATTTGGGCTGCGTTGGGGTGCTGGGTCGGTGTACAGCTCAGGGTTGTGCTTAGGGTTGGCTTTGGGTGTGGGGTTAGGTTTTGGGCTAGAGATCGTGGTAGGGTTGGGTCCAGGTTGAGGGTTTGGGGTAGGTTTGCGGTTAGACCTAGTGTTGGTGTTAGGGTTACGTTTAGGGGTGTGATTTGCTGCAGTGTTGATCAAAAGTCGAGGGTTGTGTTTAGGGTTGTCTTTTTGGGTGGGGTCAGATTTCAGGAGAGGGTTGGTGTTCAGGTTAGGGCTAGAGTTAGGGTGAGATTAAGGGTTAGGGTTAGAGAAAGGGTTGGGATTACGGTTACATTTGGGCAACATTGGGTTGCTGGGTCGGTATACAGCTGAGGGTTCTGCTTAGGGTTGGCTTTGGGTGTGGGGTTAGGTTTCGGGCTAGAGATCATTGGTAGGGTTGGGTCCAGGTTGAGGGTTTTGGTTAGGGTTAGGGTTATGCCTAGTGTTGTTGTTAGGGTTACGTTTAGGGGTGCGATTTTCTGCAGGGTAGCTCAAAATCGAGCATTGTGTTTTTGGTTCGCTTGGGGATGGGGTCAGGTTTCAGGCAAGGGTTGGTGTTCGGATAAGGGCTAGGGTTTGGCTGAGGGTTAGAGTTAGGGTTAGCAAAAGGGTTGTGTTTTGGGTTACGTTTTGGGCTGTGTTGGGGTAAAGTGTCGGTATGGAGCTGAGGGTTGTGCTTAGGGTTGGCTTTGGTTGTGGGGTTAGGTTTTGGGCTAGAGATCATGGTAGGGCTGTGTTCAGGTTGAGGGTTTAGGTTAGGGTTAGGTTTTGGCCTAGTGTTGGTGTTACGGTTATGTTTAGGGGTTTGATTTGCTGCAGGGTTGGTCAAAATTCGAGGGTTGTGTTTAGGGTTGGCATTGGTGATGGGTTCAGATTTCAGGCAAGGGTTGGTGTTCTGGTTAGGGCTATTGTTTGCATGAGGGTTAGGGTTAGGGTTAGAGAAAGGGTTGGGGTTAGGGTTACATTTGGACTGAGTGGGGGTGCAGAATCGGTATACAGCTGAGGGTTGTGCTTAGGGTTGGCTTTGCCAGGGGGGTTAGGTTTCGGACTAGAGATCGTGGTAGGGTTGGGTCAAGATTGTGGGTTTGGGTTAGGGTTAGGCTTAGGTCTAGTGTTGTTGTTAGGGTTATGTTTATGTGTGCGATTTGCTGCAGGGTTGGTCAAAAATTGAGGGTTTTGTTTAGGGTTGGTGTTGAGGATGGGGTCAGTTTTCAGGCGAGGGTTGGTGTTCATGTTAGCACTAGGGTTAGGGTGTGGGTTAGGGTTATGGCTAGAGTAAGGGTTGGGGTAAGGGTTATATTTCATGCTGCGTTTGCATGCAGTTTCGATATACAGCTGAGGGTTGTGCTTAGGGTTGGCTTTGGGGGTGGGGTTAGGTTTCCTGCTAGAGATTGTGGGAGGGTTGGGTTCAGGTTGATGGTTTGGGTTAGGGTTAGGTTTAGGTCTAGTGTTGGTGTTAGTGTTACGTTTAGGGGTGCGATTTGCTGCAGGTTTGGTCAAAAGTCGAGGGATGTGTTTAGGGTTGGTGTAAGGGACGAGGTCAGTTTTAAGGCATTGGTTGGTGTTCGGGTTTGGGCTAGGGTTAGAGTGAGGATTAGGGTTATGATTAGAGAAGGGTTGGGGTTAGGGTTATATTTCATGCTGCGTTTGCATGCAGTTTTGATATACAGCTGAGGGTTGTGCTTAGGGTTGGCTTTGAGGGTGGGGTTAGGTTTCAGGCAAAAGATCGTGGTAGGGTTGGATCCAGGTTGAGGGTTTGGTTTAGGGTTAGGGTTAGGCCTAGTGTTGGTGTTAGGGTTACGTTTTGGGGTGCGATTTGCTGCAGAGTTGGTCAAAGGTCAAGGGTTGTGTTTAGGGTTGGCGTTGGGGATGGGGTCAGGTTTTCAGTGAGGTTTGGTGTTCGGCTCAGGGCTAGGGTTAGCGTGAGGGTTAGGGTTAGGGTTAGAGAAAGGGTTGGGCTTAGGGTTATGTTTTGGGCTGTGTTGTGGTGCAGGGCCGGTTTACAGCTGAGAGTTGTGCTTAGGGTTGGCTTTCGGTGTAGCATTAGGTTTTGGGCTAGAGATCATAGTAGGGTTGGGTCCAGGTTGAGGGTTTGGGTTAGGGTTAGGTTTAGGCCTTGTGTTGGTGTTAGGGTTACATTTAGGGGTGTGATTTCCTGCAGGGTTGGTCAAAAGTCGAGGGTTGTGTTTAGGGTAGGTGTTGGGGATGGGGTCAGATTTCAGGCGAGCATTGCTGTTCAGGTTAGGGCTAGGGTTAGGGTGAGGTTTAGGGTTAGGGTTAGAGAAAGTGTTGGGGTTAGGGTTACATTTCAGGCTGTGTTGGATTGCAGGGTCGGTATACAGCTGGGGGTTGTGTTAGGGATGGCTTTGGGTGTGGGGTTATGTTTGGGGACCAAAATTGTGGTAGGGTTGGTTCCAGGTTGAGGATTTGGGTTAGGGTTAGGGTAAGTCCTAATGTTGGTGTAAGGGTTACATTTAGGGGTGCGATTTGCTGCGGGGTTGTTCAAAAGTCGAGGGTTGTGTTTAGAGCTGGTGTTTGGGATGGAGTCCGATTTCAGGCAAAGGTTGGTGTTTGCGTTAGGGCTAGGGTTAGGGTGATGTTTAGGGGTAGGGTTAGTGAAAGGGTTGGGGTTAGGTTTACGTTTCAGGCTCCGTTGGTGTTCAGGGTCGGTATACAGCTGAGGATTGTGCTTAGGCTTGGTTTTGGGAGTGGGGTTAGGTTTTGGGCTGAAGATCGTGGAAGGGTTGGGTCCATGTTGAAGGTTTAGTTTAGGGTTAGGTTTAGGCCTTGTGTTGGTGTTAGGGTTATGTTTAGGGGTGCGATTTGTGGCAGGGTTGGTCAAAGCCGAGGGTTGTGTTTAGGGTTGGCGTTGGGAATGGGTTCAGATTTCAGACGAGGGTTGGTGTTCCGGTTAGGGCTAGGGTTAGGTTGGGTTTTAGGTTTAGGGTTAGAGAAAGAGTTGGGGTTAGGGTTCTGTTTTGGGCTGTGTTGGGCTGCAGGATCCATATACAGCTGAGGGTTGTGCTTAAGGTGGGCTTTGGGGGAGGGGTTAGGTTTCTGGCTAGAAATTGTGGTACAGTTGGGTCCAGGTTGAGGGTTTCATTAGGGTTAGGTTTAGGCCTAGTGTTGGTGTTAGGAATACATTTCGGGGTGTGATTTGTTGCAGGGTTGGTCAAAAGTCAAAGGTTGTGTTCAGGGTTGGTGTTGGGGATGTGTTCAGATTTCAGGCGAGGGTTGGTGTTTGGGTTAGGGCTAGGGTTAGGGTGAGGGTTAGGGTTAGAGTTATAGAGAGGGTTGGGGTTAGGGTTATTTTTCAGGCTGAGTTGGGGTGCAGGGTCAGTATACAGCTGAGGGTTGTGCTTAGGGTTTTCTCTGGGCGTGGGGTTAGGTTTCATGCTAGAGATCGCAGTGTGGCTGTGTCCAGGTTGAGGGTTTCAGTTAGGGTTAGGGTTGGGCTAAGTGTTGGTGTTACGGTTACGTTTAGTGGTGTGATTTGCTGCGCAGTTGGTCAATAGTCCAGGGATGGGTTTAGGGTTGGCTCTGGGGATGGGGTCAGATTTCATGCAAGGGTTGGTGTTCTGGTTAGGGCTAGGGTTAGTGTGAGGGTTAGGGTTTGTGTTAGAGAAAGGGTTGAGGTTAGGTTTACGTTTTGGCTGCGTTTGGGTGCAGGGACAGTATACAGCTGAGGGTGGTGCTTAGGGTTGGCTTTGGGTGTGGGGTTAGGTTCGAGCTATAGATCATGGTAGGGTTGGATGCAGGTTGAGGGTTTGGGTTAGGGTTAGGGTTATGACTAGTGTTGGTTTTAGGGTTACATTTAGGGGTGCAATATGCTGCAAGGTTGGTCAAAATTTGAGGGTTGTGTTTAGGGTTGGCGTTGGGAATGGGGTCATATTTCAGGCGATGGTTGGTAGTCGGGCTAGGGTTAGATTGAGGGTTAGGGTTAGGTTTAGAGCAAGGTTTGGGGTTAGGGTTATGTTTCAGGCTATGATTGGGTGTAGGGTCGGTATACAGCTGAGGGTTGGGCTTAGGGTTGGCTTTGGGTGTGGGGTAGGTTTCGGGCTAGAGATTGTGGTAGTGTTGGGTCCAGGTTGAGGGTTTCTGTTTGGGTTAGGATTAGGCCTGGGGCTGGTGTAAGGGTTACGTTTAGGGTTGCAATTTGCTGCAGGGTTGGTCAAGAGTCGAGGGGTTTGTTTAGAGTTGGATTTCGGGATGGGGTCAGATTTCAGGCGAGGGTTGGTGTTTGGGTTAGGGCTAGGGTTAGGAGGAAGGGTTGGGGTTAGGGTTATGTTTCGGCTTGAGTTGGGGTGCAGGGTCGGTATAAAGCTGAGGGTTTATCTTCACTTTGGCTTTGGGGAGGGGTTGGATTTCGGGCTAGAGATCGTGGTAGAGTTGGGTCCAGGTTGAGGTTTATGGTGAGGGTTAGGGTTAGAGTTAGAGAAAGGGTTTGGGTTAGGGTTACGTTTCAGACTGTGTTGGGGTGCAGGGTCCCTATACAGCTGAGTTGTGTGCTTAAGGTTGTCTTTTGGGGTGGGGTTAGGTTTTGGACTAGAGATCATGGTAGGGTAGGTTCCAGGTTGAGGGTTTGGGTTAGGGATAGGGTTGGGCCTAGTGTTGGTGTTAGGGTTACGTTTTGGGGTGTGAATTGCTGCAAGTTTGTTCAAGAGTCGAGGGCTGTGTTTAGGGTTAGCTTTGGGGATGTGGTCAGATTTCAATCGATGGTTGGTGTTCGTGTTAGGGCAAGGGTTAGGTTGAGATTTAGGGTTAGTGTTAGAGAAAGGGTTGGGGTTAGGGTT
>PVIY010031784.1:0-29594 GCA_004026745.1 Myrmecophaga tridactyla | reverse complement strand
ACCTAGCCCAGCCTCTCCAGAACATCAGCTAGTTCCATCTCCCTACCCCATATTAGTGACAGACCCTTCCAATAACAAAAATTTAGAATCACCATAGCCCAAACAACTCCAAAGAGAGGTATGGAAAGATCAAAGGGGATGGTAGAATTATACATAGAAGACAGGACTTAACAAATGAATATGAATGCTGCATCATTAAATTGATATCTCGTTTAGTCTCCAGTGTTTTAGAGCAGCTAGAAGTAAAAACCTAAAATTGTGAAATTGTAACCCATGTCAAAGTCTGAAATATGTTCTACAACTAATTATAGTGCTGTGTTTTGAAATTTATAGCTTTTTTGTATATATGTTATTGTTCACAAAAAAAGAAGGAAAAAAAAGTCGATTGTGATGATAAAAAGTATTTAAGCCTCCTATAATCTGGAGCAGCTAGAAGGAAAAATATGAGAGGATCATAAGGTAGCCCATGACAAACTCTGGGATCTGTCCTGTACCCACTTTTTGAAGAGTGCTTTGAACACTATTGCTTTTTTATTTCTTTGCTTTGTATATATGTTATACTATACAATTAAAAAAGTTAAAAAAAACAAGAGGCTAAATTGGACTTCATCAAAATTTTAATCTTTTGAGTTTCAATAGACACCTTTGAAGAAAGTAAAACAAGCCAGAAAATGGGAGAAAGTTTCACAAATTATATATCTGAAAAGAAACGTATCAAAAATGTATCAAAAAGTCTTGCAATTCCACAAAAAAAACAACAATGAAAATATGAGAAATAATTTGAATAGCCATTACTCCAAAGACGATATATAAATGGCCAGTAAACATATGTTTACCATAATTAGCCTTTGGGGAAGTGAAAATCAAAGCCATAAAGTCACAATGGGGTGACTGTAGCCAACAAAACAACTGCAATAATTTTGTTAATGTAGAATAGCAAGTATTGGCGAGGATGTGAAGAAATTGTAACCCGAGCGCCTTGCTGATGAGAATGTAATGTGTTATACTCCTGTTGAAAACAGTTTGGTGTTCACTCAAAAAGTTAAGAATATAGTTAAATAATTGAAAATGGTAATCAAAGTAGCACTTGTGCACCCAAATTGATAGCGGTGTTGTTCACCATGCCCAAAAGGTGGAAACAGAGCAAAAGTCTCATCAAAACATAAATGGGTTAAGAAATTGTGCCGGGCGGGCCACGGTGGCTCAGCGGGCAGGAACGCTTGCCTGCAATGCCAGAGGACCCGGGTTCGATTCCCGGTGCCTGTCCACGTAAAAAAAAAAAAGAGAGAAATTGCGCTACATCCATGGAATGGCCTATTATTCAGCTATATAAAAAAGATTGACGTACTGACACATGCTTTGATATGGATGAAACTTAAAAAACTATGCCGCATGATATAAGGAAGACACAAAAGGATCGTACTGAACTATTTAAAAATGTGAAGAAGTATCTAGAGTAGATAAATGCATAGACAAAAAGCATATGAGGTGTGTTTAGGTCCCGATTGGAGGAGTGAGTGGGGAGAACTACTTAATGGAGAAAAGGTTTTACTTTGGAACTAGATACAAGTGGTAGTTGTGTAAAATTGTGAATCTACTAAATGCCACTACATTGTCCATTTTACAATGGTTAATTTTATATTACATGAATTTTACCTCAACTAAATTATTTTAGTAATTTAAAAAAAAGGGAGGGGGGAGAAACCAATGGCCTGGGGAGATCCAGCCAGTGAGTGACGGGATCTGTGTCCAACCACCAGGCATGAGCTGTGTGGCTTTGGAAAGGTCACACCCTGTCTCTGAGCCTCCTGTGGCTTCTCTGGAAAATGGGAATGATGATAGAGCACTAAGCCTCTTGGGCCATGTGTTCCTTTTCTCTACACCAGGCGAAGATGAGAAAGATGAAGAAGCAAGGGAGAGAGAGAAAGCAAGGAAGGGGATGCAAGGAATGAGCATCCCTGCCTTTTTCATCACTGCCTTCCCTTCTGGCAGGTCTAAGGAACCTTGGGGAGGGGAAAGGGTTCTTTCTCAGCCTTCACTGGAGCCCAAGGGGCTCTGGCCCAGGACCCAGGCTCACAATGAGAGAATGTGGAAATGCCCTCTTTTTCCTTTTAACTTCACATTAAAACTCTAGAGACCCATGGGAAGAAATGGAAGTGACATAAATAAAGGGCCTCCCAAGACAATACTCCCAGCTTGTGCTTATGGAGGAGAGAGTACGGGGTAAGTCAGTTTGTGGTATGTTTGTGTGACCAGCCAGCAATTTTTTTTTTAATGTTTAATTAGTTGCCAATGTATAAAAGTCTGGAGATTTCACATAGAAGTGCAGATTTCCTGGTTTCCTTTAAAAGTCGGAAGATAGGGCAGAAAGAGCCTGAAGTCCCTTGTGAAAATGGAGTGGAAGGGCAGCTGCCCCTTGGAGGGTACATCCAGGCCACCCCCTTCATTTACTTTTTTGCAAGAGTCCCTTGGGCTTCTAGACTTGTGCCTCAGTGGTGGCTGAGTGTGGGCTCTGGAGTCAGTCAGACAGCTGAGTGTCCAATCCCAGCTCTGCCCTAAAAGCTCTGTGCCCTCCAGCTAATCACTCAGCCTCCTCCCCTGTAAAATAGAGATTTAAAGTTCCTACCCAAGCAGGCAATGGTGGCTCAGTGGCACAATTCTCTCCTGCCATGCTGGAGACCCGGGTTCGATTCCTGGAGCCTGCCCATGCCAAAAAAAAAAAAATTTCCTACCCTTGGTAGATTGAGTCCCATTCCCCACAAAGGGCAGGGACCTTCAAAAATCCTACTTGAATGGGACCAAACTGGAGAGCTTAAAAGCAGAGGAAGTTCAGACACTGGAGAAGGAGACACAGACAGACAGTAATATGACAGAAGCAGAGACTGGAGTTTATAGATTGCAGTCAAGCCATCACCAGAACACTACAGACTTCAGAGGAAGCCTGCTCCTGCAAATACCTTGATTTTGGACTTCTAGCCTCCAGAACAGGAAGATGATACATTCCTGTGGTTTAAGCCAACCAGTTTGTGGTATTTGTCACAGCAGCTCTGGCAAACTAAGACACTCCCCATTAAGGTGACTGTGGGGCTCAAATAACATAATGTGTGTCAATTGCTTAGCACAGAGCCTGGCTCCTGGGAGGTGTTTGTGCCAAGCCAGCTGCCCAGAAGGCCACTCCTGAGGGCCCACAGCCGTGAGCAGAAGAGCATTCCCATCGTCCCAGGGGCCAGCAGGACACTCACCTCCACCAGTTTGCCGTCCACGATCTCCGAGGTCTGGTGATAGTTGGGGAAGTCCACCACCACCTTCCCGCCCTCCATCCGCACGGTGGCCTGGAAGGGAAGCACAGCGTAAGCCTGGGTCAGTCTCAAGGGTGATGAGCTTGCCTGCAGCCCCAGCAGTCCCTCTGTGGGGATTCACCTTGTAGGCACAGAGGCATAAAGCAAGTCGGGCATGTCACCTGACCCCTGAGAGCTTCTGTTTCCTCATTTCTAAAATGGCAATAATTACACCTCATGGAACTGTCGTGGGGACTGAATGAGTTACTATGATAACTGCAAAGTGCTCAGAACAGTGCCTGGCACAGGCCAAACCCTCCACAGCGGCCAGTACGGAGTTACTTCAGGAGCATCAGCAGTATTGTGATGGTGAGGGTGAGGGTGATGGGTCTAAGGGGGCTGACTGCCGCATCGTTTACAATAGTGAACACCCGAATATCCCGCCAGGCTTATCAAAGATAACCTCACCACCCTCCCCCTGTCTACGTGGGACATGACTCCCAGGGGTGTGGACCTTCCTGGCAATGTGGGACAGAAATCCTAGAAAAAGCTGGGACTCAGCACCAGGGGAATGAGAAAACCTTCTCGACCAAAAGTGGGAAGAGTGAAATGAGACAAAATAAAGTGTCAGTGGCTGAGAGATTCCAAACAGAGTCGAGAGGTTGTCCTGGAGGTTATTCTCATGCATTAAACAGACATCCCCTTTTTAGTTAAGGTGTAACAGAGAGGCTGGAGGAAACTGCCTGAAAATGCGCTCCAGTAGCCATGTTTCTTGAAGATGATTGTATAATGATATAGCTTTCGCAATGTGACTGTGTGATTGTGAAAAGCTTGTGTCTGATGCTTCTTTATCTACCTTATGGACAGATGGATAAAACATAGGATTAAAAATAAACAAATAATAAGGGGAACAAATGTTAAAATAAATTCAGTAGAATGAAATGCTAGGATCAATGAAAGGGAGGGGCAAGGAGTATGGTATGTATGAATTACTTTTCTGTTTTCTTTTTATTTCTTTTTCTGAATTGATACAAATGTTCTAAGAAATTATCATGATGATGAATATACAACTATGTGATTAAAAAAATAATGTTCAAAGCAAACTCACCACCCTCCCCATCTATGTGGGACATGACTCCCAGGGGTGTGGACCTTCCTGGCAACATGGGACAGAAATCCCAGAATGAGCTGAGACTCAGCATCAAGGGATTGAGAAAAACTCTAGAATGAGCGGAGACACAGCATCAAGGGATTGAGAAAACCTTCTGGACCAAAAGGGGGAAGAGTGAAATGAGGCAAAGTGTCAATGGCTGAGAGATTCCAAACAGAGTCGAGAGGTTATCCTGGAGGTTATTCTTACTCATTAAGTAGATATCACCTTGTTATCCAAGATGTAATGGAGAGGCTGGAGGGAACTGCCTGGCAATGTAGAGCTGTGTTCCAGTAGCCAGGTTTCTTGATGACGATTGAATAATGATATAGCTTTCACAATGTGACTATGTAATTGTGAAAATCTTGTGTCTGATGCTCCTTTTATCTACCTTGTCAACAGACAAGTAGAACATAGGGAATAAAAATAAATAATAGGGGGAACAATGTTAAAATAAATTTAGTTTGAAACGCTAGTGATCAATGAAAGGGAGGGATAAGGGGTATGGTATGTAAAAAATTTTTTTTCTGCTGTCTTTTTATTTCTTTTTCTGAATTGATACAAATGTTCTAAGAAATGATCATGATGATGAATATGCAACTATGTGATTATATTGTGAATTACTGATTATATATGTAGAACAGAATGAGCATATATTAGGAATGTTTGTGTTTCTTTCTTGTAATTTTTTTAATTAATAAAAAATTTTTTTAAAAAAGAATGCTCATATTGTATGTTGATTGGTTTTATTAATAAAAATTTTTTAAAAAAAGGTAAATAACCTAAGCCTTCATCAATGAAGGGAGCAGTTAAATAAACTATGGCATTTCCATACTATAGGATACTGTGCAGTCATTTAAAAAGAATAAGGCAAGGCCATGACAGAGGACCTGGGTTCGATTCCCAGTGCCTGCCCATGTAAAAAAGTAATAATAATAAAATTAATTAATTTAAAAAAAAGAATAAGGCAAATCAACACATGCTGCTACAGAAAAACATTAGTAGGAGATTGCTACACTTTAAAAGAAAGCAAACTGACAGAATATGATTATTATGACTGTTTGTTCTTCACCTTGGCAGCCTAATGAGCAAAGAACACTCATGGTCTTAATTAGAGACTCCAAAATGGGTGGAAGACCTAAAGGACCTGCCTGGGTGACGTGGGAAAGCCACCTTTCACCTCTCTGCTGCCCAAGAGTTGCTGTCCTGAGCAAAAAGGAAATGTCTGTGTGTGTGATGTAAGGTAGGTCTGCGTGGAATATAGAAGGCCTAGTAAGGATTCATCGAGGCATCTAGAACCTTCTTTCGGAAAGACCTACCAAGCTTGATTAATCAGTGACCTGTCTGTTCTATGAAAACAGCCTGTCCATTCCAGGCAAATCAAATCTCCATCCCACCATTCATTGGCTGTGAGACTTTAAGGCCATTACTTTGCCTCCCTGAGCCTCAGTTTCCTTACCTATAAAACACAACCAAATGGCTAACATTTTTTTGCTATTATAAACAAGGCTGCAACCAACATCCTGTACCTATGCCAACTTACACTTGTCTAATTTGATCTAACAGATTAATTCCTCGAAGTGGAATTTCAGAGTTAAAGGGTATGAGCATGGGGTGGGCCACGGTGGCTCAGCAGGCAGAGTTCTCACCTGTCATGCCAGAGACCTGGGTTCCATTCCCAGTGCCTGCCCAAGCAAAAAAAAAAAAAAAAAAAAAAACCCAGTCCATAATGGGTATCGGCATTATAAATTTTGATACACATTGTCAAACCGACAGAAACATTAAATTAACTGGAACTCCTACCAAAAATATTTTAAATTGTGCTTATTTTCCTAGCGATTACTACGCGGCAGGCACTGCACTCCGTGCTTTCCGTGCATTACCTTATGTCATCCTCACCACTGAGCTCTGGGTCCCCTCTTGCATATCAGAGATCTGACGTTTGTGGAGGTGAAACAACTTGGCCAAGGCCAGGAGGGAAAAATCACAGTTTCAAATCCAGGTAAGTCTGACTTCAGACTCTCTATGCTGGGGAAGGAGGGAGGGGCGGCCAGTGGCCTCTCACCTTGAACTTCTTGCCCCCCATGGTCTCCATGTCGCTCTCCTTGTCGATGGTGAACTTGTTGGTCATGGAGTGGCCCCCGGGGTAGTGCTGGGACCAGGTGAAGTTCTGCCCGTCCTGCTGTACCTCTGTGACGATCTTGAAGTTGCGGCCTTTTTCAATGGCTTCGCTGGGGAGCCCTGGGCCCAGAGACAAGCAGAGACATCTAAGTGCTGAGAAAGAGCCTTCCTCTTTGCTCCAGGCTGGCCTGGAGGGAGCGCACAGTTCCCAACATAGGCAGTGTGTTGTGCGGTTCTGAGCTCCACAACGAGCTGGTGGCGAGGAAAGGGGGTGGGGGTGGCGGGGGAGTGATGCTTGGGCAAGTCACTGCTTCTGCAGGCCTCCATGTTCCCCTCCACATAATGGAGATGATAAAGCCTAATTCATAGGGTGGTGCAAGGGTCAGATTAAATGTGACTGTGTCTGGGATAGCATTGTGTTGGCATTCAATAAATAATAGCTAGTCTTCTGATGGTAATAGCATATTAACTTAACAGAAACTTGCTAAGCTCATAGAGTTCTAGAATCAACGGAACCCTTCATGACTGGTGCTTTTATTTTACAGAGACCCAGAGCAGGAAAGGGCTTCCCAGGGTCCCGGCACAGGTAGTAGGAGAGCAGGGTCTACAACTGAGGTTGGCTGACATCCATTTCCACGGGTCTGGGTTGTTTGGATGAAGCCAAGTCACTGTTCTCACAGGGACCTCTCCCAGTAATGGACTCAAAAGGCTTTCCCCAGTTCCTGGGGTGCAGGGCTCCTGCTCTCAAAGCCTCTCTGTTCAAACTGGTAGGCAAGACATGGCCACCTGGAGGAAGGGCACAGGCCCTCTGAATCTTAACAATCTCACTGCCACAGACTTGGACAGCGCGTTGATGTTTCCACAGGATTGTCAAACCCAGTCTCATTGGTTCCTCGCAACCAGTGTTGGAAGTCAAGCAGTGAGGGAAGGGGTGGGATCTTTGATCTCTCTGCCCCCAGGGCCTGGGATAGTAAGAGGCCCTTGTTTGTCAAGTGAATGGCTTGGCAAACCTGGTCTGTATACTAACACCAGACGGGATGGGGTGACACTATTTATCATAGCGTCCTGGGTGCTATGACCTCTGCCACTGACTCACGTATGGACAAGTCACACTGAAGTGCCCATTGATAACACTGGGATAGCTCTTGCCTCAGATTCAATAAACCTTTAATGAGTAAATAATCAAGCCTCTGCTTCACCAATTACTCACTGTGTGACCTTAGACTAGTAACTCAGCTTCTCTGGGCTTCAGGTTTTCCAACAGTAAAATGGATGGCTAATATTCCATAAGTTTTTTGAAAACAAGGACTGTGCATTCTTACTATCCCCAGGGCCTGGCACAGAGTAGGTGGTCAGCTCAACAAATACGAGTAAATGAATAAATAATGAAATCTTGCCCTGCTCTACTCCAGGGATTCGGGTTCCTGACCCAGAGCTAACTGTGACAAACCAGCCCCTACTCACCGAGGCACTTCATGAACTCGTCATAATTCTTCTCACTCTCCACCTCATACCTGCCGTTGAAGGCCATGGTGCTGGAGGGCGGGAGACCAGAGAGAAGGGAGATGAGGAAGACGTCTGTGCTCGGGAATCTCGTGCCCCAGCTTATAAACTCTCCTGGCTGCTGAGGCGTAACCCCTAAATCACCCCACCTTTCCTGCCGGCGGAGGAAGAGAAAGGGCTTGTGGTTTTATGATATGGGCAGGTCCTGGCCTGGGGCAGAGCCCTGAGGTTGTTCGCCCTGGGGAAGTGCTGGCTGGAATCCCACTATCCTTCCTAGCAAGACCAGCGCTGAGACACGCCTCAAGGTTTGAGTCACCCACCTCCCAGCCCAGCCCTCCTGCCATGCATTCAAGCCCATCATCATCCATGCTCTCCTCATCCCTTTGTTTATTCATTCACCCCCTCATTCATCAAAGTGCACTGAGCACCTGCTGCAGCAGAGCCATCACTGAGGAAACAAAGATGAATGAGCTATATGTACATCCTTCCCTAAGGGAGCTTACAGTCTAGTCCAGAGAGCTGGGGTATCTGGAGAGGAGACATGTCTGATATAGATCTCGAAGGAACAATAGGCTCTGGATATGTAGACAAGCAGGAAGGTTGGAGAAGGCTCAGGAGGTAGGAGATGACATTTTAGCACGAGGGAACAGTGTGATGAAGGTGGAGCAGGCCACAAGGAGAAAGGAAACTGGGTTAGGCTGCAGCAAGGAGCCCTTTAAGGGTAACAGACACAAGAAGGCTGCAGGTGAAGCAATCATAATGACGCGGCCACCCATGGACCCAAGGAGCCAACTTGGAGAAGTTGCCGGGTGCACGAAAAACCTTCCACATGCAGGTGAATTTCAATGTGTCCAAGCTTCACAGCTGGGAGGGGCTAGGGGTTCAGAGTCCCAGTACCACTTCACACTCTGGGACTTAATCTCTCCACTTGCCCTGCCTACAGAATCGCTCTCTGGATCAAACCAGTTTGCTATGCTAAGTATAAAGCACTCTATGAAGGCTCTCATTACTATCATTAGTTCATTAAGGAAATCTCTGCCAGTCTTTCCCTTGCCAGCGTCTGTACTCCATGAATCCCCATCTTTCTATCCATAGCAGAATTCACCATGATTGCCTCCCAGATCTGAGACTCAGTGGTTTCTGAACTGATGAAACCAACTTTGTCACATTTTGCCAATGTTTACCATTCTCAGAATTCCTTACCAAGCAGGGTTCTTATGTTAGTTTATGTTTATAATACAAAATTTACATAGTCTATGTACACATATAGTTTATGTGTGTGTTTATATATATATATATACGAATTTTTCTAATAAAAAATTATAAATATTAAAATTTCAAATAATTCCGAGCAAGTGATAGTCCTAGCAGAGGTGGCCCCTGATGAGAGTTTGGTATCCTTCCAGACTTTTAAAGATATGTATATGCATGTGTGTATCATTATTTAAAGGTGTATCATATCCTTTTTAATAGCTCCAGAATATTCCATTGTATGTATGTTTCATAATTTACCTAATTATGCCAGATCCTTAGGTTGTTTCCAATCATTTTCTATTAGGAATAACCTTAATTCTTGTTCACACATCAGAGCTCATGGTCTATATGTCAGATTATTTGCTAACAATGAATTCCTAGATGTGAAATTCCTAGAGCAAAGGGTTTTTGTATTTTAAAATGTTATATCTATTACTCTATGTCTTTCAGAAAGACTATAGTGATTTACGCTCCCATCTATGTAGCATATGAGAATTTCCTCTCATTGATGATAATGAAGAAACAATAATGACAATACCTGACATTTATTGGGTGCTTATCATGCAATATCACCTCCACTAGGTATTTTTACACAGACTATCTCATTTAATCCTCCCAACAACTCTTTGAAGTAAGTGCCATTATTGTCCCCATTTTGCAGGAGAGAAAACAAGGTTTCAGAGAGATTAAGTAACTTGCCCAAACTCACAAAGAACTCCTGTATATATTTCACATTTACTACCAGAGCAACTCTCAGTATCTCGTAAGGACGTTTTCAAAGACCCTCCATAACTCTGTCACCCAACACAATAACTTTTAAAAAAAAACTTTTTTTATTGTGAAATACAACACACACACAAAGAAAAGAAACAAAACGCAACAATTTTCAAAGCACACCCCAACAAGAAGCCACAGAACAGATTTCCAAGCCTGCCACGGGTCACCACTCCACTTCCTCAGATTCCTCCCTCCAGCTGCTCCAAATCACCAGAGGCCAAAAGAAACTTCGACACATCGATTCAGCAGTCACAGCTGCCCACCAAATCCCATCCTCCCTCGCCCTTCCCCAACTACCACCACCAATCCACAGGGATCCCTAGGCAATGGCCGCCCCAACTCCCTCATGCCGAGAAGAGCTCCTACACCAAAGGCAGGCAGATGTAATCTCGGAGAGGCTGGTCCCTCCGGGTTTCAGTATTTATCTGACCTAGGAACCCTCTAGAAATTATAAATTCCAGGAAAGCAAACTTAGTGCATGAAACCTTCATAGAGTCTCAGTTCGAGCCCTAGTATTCTTAAGAGTTAACAGAACTAATGTTGGTTGGGGATTAACAAACCAAGGCAAGTATCACTATCTAATGGAAGCTTGTAAGGTAGCCTTCAGAATAGTCTCTCAACTCCATTTGCTTTTTCTTGGCCACTCACGCCTTATTTAATTACACTTCTTTTCCTCTTTTTGGTCAAGAAGGCATTGTCCATCCCACAGTGCCAGAGCCAACACACTAACTTTTAATTTTTTCTATTCTTTTCCTCCTGCCTTCAGGTTTCTCTTTCTCTTTTACCCCTGCTCTGTTTCTTTCTCATCAACTCCAATTATAACAGATGTATAATAGTCATAATCATCATGTAAATGCAATAGCGCCTTCTATGTTTCTACACCCAGCATTAGTTTGTAAACACAGTCCCATGTCTCTATAAAGCTGTCATGTTTATTGTTAGAAATGGCTGCATAATAACCCACCAATGGGAGCCTTAACCATCTGGACTGTTTGCTGTTGGACTTTTAGGTGGATCCCAGCTTCCTGCATTAAATATAATACATACCACAGTAAGAGTATTTGTATGTAGAATTGTTTTTTGTTTTGTTTTGTTTTTCAAGTATTTTCTTGAGCGAGCGCCCCTGGATGGGATTACAAAGTCTAGGGGTCTGGGACATTCTTAAAGCTCTTAAGATGTTTTGTCAAGATGGAATGGAATTGGTTTATACCCAGCTTGCTTGCATGCTTGAATCTCTGAAAATTCAGAGTTTAAAACATCCTTGGTACTTTCCCAGACATCCTGCACTCAACATCACATATTGTGCCACCATGAGAAAATATTTCTTTTTAACAACCTTTGCAGTAGAAAGGTTTTTTTTTTCCTAATTACAAAAGACGTTCATAGTAGAAAATTAGGGAAGAAGAAAAACAAACTAAAAGATACCTCTAATCTTATAGGGTCTTATATTTCAATTTTAGGAGTCATACAAACTCATCATTTAAAATATACAAAGGCCCAAAACTGCGTCAAGTAAAAGATGAAAGCCCTGCATCCCATCCCATCTCACTTTCCAGGAGCCAGCTGATGTTAAATTTTAGAATTTTCCACATGCACACAAACAAATTTGTGCTTATCCTTTTTTTCCCTGTTCTTTTTAACAACAACACACACACAAAAAAAAACAGAGATTCTGTTTTGTGTCTCACTTTTTTCACTTAGCAATATATCATGGGCATTAAAAATCTTATTTTTTCACAGAAAATGAAGAATATCCCATTCATTATCAAAATGGACTTTCCAAATTGACAGATGCACTAATTGAATGCTTTATATTGCCCTGCTCTAGGCTTGCAAAACAATCAGGCATTTGTCATCTCCTTGGAGACCTTGGAGGAAAAGAATTTAACTGCAGTAAATTGGGATGCAAGTCTGATGGAAGGTGGCAGCCACAGGGTAAACCAGAAAGGCTTAAGGGGTGGGGGACAATCTCCTTTAGTCCCCTGGGGTCTCTAGTCTCCCAGGAAATGTGCACTTCATAGAATCTACTTTCCTGCTTTGGCCTACCTGGAATGCTACTCAACTTTCAACTGTCTTTCCAAATTCTAACTGTCCTTCCAACTCCACCTTCTCCAAGAAGCCTTCTCTGATGACTCCAACCTATAGGACTAGCCTTCCAGCAACCCTCATAATGTACAGCATCTGTTTGTAGTGACTCAGGAGGAAACACTTGGGCTTTGAAATCCCACAACCTCTTCACATACCAGCTCTGAGCCTTCACACCCGCCATGTTCATTCATTCAACAAACAGCTCAGCAGTTACTGTGCGCTAAACTCTGGAAATGTCAAGTTTCTGTCATCAAGTCTGTGAGATACCCAAAGTAGTAAGCAGGCCATTACAACCTGGGGTGAAGATGAGATAAAGGCAATTGGCCTGAGGATATTTTAGGACCACAGAGACATCATCCCCCGCCCCCTCTAGGCTTCAGGGAAGGCTGTTCTGAGAGGAGTTGACATCTTAGCCCAAGTCTTATCATACTCAATATCAACTGAGGATAAACATATTTATGATTCAAGAGTTACTATGAGGACTGAGAGAATATAACTAAAGTGCCTAGCACAAGATCTAGCATTTTGTAGGTGCTCATTGATTGCTATCTATTATTCACATTCATTGGCAATTTGTCCAGCCTATCTGCCCATTGCTTTGAATTATTATTACATATTATGGTATCAATTTAAATCTTCAAAATTGTGTCTTTTATCCCCCAACTAGATTATAATCCCTTCAAGGATAGAGGCTGCATGTTTTGGGGATGGAGGGGTGAGGGGTGCATGGTCTGGGAATCCAACCCGGGTCTCCTGCATGGAAGGAGAGCTTTCTACCACTGAGCCACCCGTGCACCCATAGAGGGTGCATTTTTACTTCCTTATGTATTTATACCTGATAGGATAGTGTTGATTTGGTTTTATTTGATCAGATCTCAGTCTTAGGCTGTGATGCTGTGCTCTTTTTTTTTTTTTTTTTTTTTGTATGCTGTATGGCAGAGGTCACATTTCATTCCTTTTCCACGTTAGTATCCTCACTGCAGCACCATTTGCTGAGTTTTTGTTTGTTTGTTTGCTTTCCTGCACGGGCAGGAAATCAAAGCCAGGTCTCCCGTATGGCAGTTCCACCACTGAACTACCCTCGCACCCCCGAGGCTGAGTTCTTTAAAATATTGTTTTCATCATACACCCCTGGGTGTGGGGAGGGGAGGGTGCGGAAAATCCCTGGGCTCTGACCTCCAGATTTTCTGACTTGGTAAGTAAGTGAGGGGTGGGGCCCTGGGATCTGCATTTTTACAAGGGACCCAGCAATTGTGATGTGCAGGAATGTTGAGAAGCTCCAGGCATGTGCAAGTGGGCTAGAAGCTGGAAGAATGGTCCAAATGGTCTCTCCAGGCTCTTGCTTTACTCCCTTCCCCATTGACCCCCTACTGCACCTGTCAGAACTGTTTTTTCCTTAGTTGCTGCCATCCAAGGTCAGTGTCAACAGCAGGATGGGAGTGGTGGGGTGTGGGAAATGATGCCATTGGCACCGGGGACTCCTGACTCAGCAATGCTCCCATCTCCTTCGCTAGACTCTAGAGAATCCAGCCTCCAGCCCTCTCCTGCGCACACCCTGCCTCCTTCACTCTTCCCCAGGGTCCACCTACTTGTTGAAACACTCATACGCCTTCCAGGAGAGGTAAATGAACTCAAACTGCCTCTATATTACAGTGAGGTTTTATGGGGTAATTGGAGCAATGCAGTTACTATGCCCCAGTGGAGATAAAGAAGGGCCCCGAGGCTAATACCCCCGGGCCATCGCAACTTCCCAAACTGGACTATGGCTCTGGCCTCAAATCCTCCACCATCATGGAACAGGCTTCCAAGTGTCACGCTCAGCTGGTAGGCGGAGGAGCTGAGCTGCAGACCCAGGCAGCCTGAATCCAACTCCTGCACTCACATCTCTAACAAAAGGCAGCAATTTGATTTGGATGCAGCCTTCAGAGGAGATCACGCTCTCAGATTCCATTATTGTTCATGTGGTACTTAGTGAGTGATCCCAAAGTGCCAGGACAGTGCTAAGCGCCTGGCATACGGCATCTTGTGTGTGAGGGAATGGAGAAGAGCAACAGAAGGGAAGAGTCCCCACTGAATGGAGCTCCCAGCCTCACAGCTCATCCACCTTCCCCAGTTCATCCTTACTGTTGGCCTCACTTCCTTTCTTATCCAGCTGTGGAGACATCATTTCTACAAGGCCTGTAACATCCACATTGGTTTCCCAGGCTCCCTCACTTGGAAAAAAAAAAAAGAGCATTTGTCTTCCTGTTTCCCGTCTCGAGACTGTGAAGTGATTGTGGCTGTGGTTCTAACTACTTATCCTCTTCCATTGTTGATCGTTTTCTAAGACTGAATGGGAAGCCAATACTACTGAAAATATAGTATCCTCCCTCAGCAGTCCTTCACCTCATTGCCAGGCAGCTCCCATTCCCCACGGCAACTGACTTGAAATAAGCGTCACCTTCTTAGCAGGTCTCTGATATCATTCCTACCACCTTAATCACACACCCCAGCCCCAGCCATCACTTTTTTTTTTTTTTTTTTTTTGCATGGACAGGCACCAGAAATCAAACCCAGGTCTCCTGCATGGCAGGCGAGAACTCTGCCACTGAACCATGGCCCGCCCCCAGCCATCCCTTTTAATGGCCGTATAGTAATCCACTGCATGGATATACCAGAACTTATGTAGCCAGTCCCCTATTGTTGGACACTTAGGTTAGGAAGGAAAAAAATGCACAGGTGAATAAGAAATACCACAGGGTGCAGAAAATAAAAACAGCATTGTTCAAGACCACATATTAACATGAACAGCATCTTTTGAGATGGAGTTGAAGCTCTGTGGATACTCAGGGCTCATAAACCAGTAGGGGATGGTAATGCCAAAGGCAATGACTGGAGAGGAGATGCAAAGTCCTGAAGCCACGGGTCTGCAGGGTAACAGGCAGGAAAACCCCTGGTTTCTGCTTCTGACCTGTGTCCCTGTCTTCCTACTTTTGAATTCATGAAATTTCTCTCACAGTTTAGCCAAAGCTCTCTCTAGTAAAGAAACTCACATGAGCTAGCTTAGGCCAAAAGGGAAATTGAATGTATTTCATTGCAAATCATATAAAATTGCTGATATTTTACCTTTTTGACCTGTAAAAACAACAACTTTGTATGGTTCAATGAATATCATAAGGATGCAGTAGGCTTCTCAGGGAATCTCAGGGAGCCCAAGGGCAGAAAACATATTCAGACTTTGTAAGGAATTGGAACCAGGAACTGGAAAGTGTCAGCAACCAATCTCTCTCTTTCTGTCCTTATATCATGTTCTGCTTCCCTCTGTATATTGACTTCATTCTATACAGTTCTCCTCTCTCTGCTTACCCATGTGCTTTCACAGGAACCAACAGCAAGAGTCAAATTTCTTAGGAGAAATAATCTGATCGCTCTATTGTAGGTCAAGTGTCTGCCTCTGCTCCAATCAGCTATGAGAAGGGAGGGAGAGCTATGTCAGGGTTTTTAGTTGCAAGCACAGAAACTAATTAAAGCAAAAAAGAAATATATCTGGAGGATATTGATTAGCTCACAGAATTTTCAGTCTTAGAAAACAAGCAACAATGCAATGCAAGGGGACAAGCAGCTAAAACCACAACCACAATCACATCACAGAAATGGACTTGTGAGAACACTACTGCCAGTACCACCAAAAACTGGGCTGCACAGTTTACACCTCTATGTCTGGTGGCACTGGACGCTGCTGGCTTTGCAGTTTCCTGGACACTGGATATGACCACCACCACTGCCAGACTGGATTCTCTTGTCCCTGCTTCTTTGCATTCCGAGCTGCAGAGGAAATGTACCAATGGGAATACCTGAAAGACTAATCCCAAATCATGGGTAGGTTCCCTCATCGCCAGGAGGGAACATGAAGGTCTGGCCTTTTCAGCTTTGTACTGAGAGGTGGACCCTGCCTTCCACCAGGTCTCATGCAGTAGGGAGCTCTTCAAACATAGAAAGGGATGCAGATGCTGGGCCCAATACTGGGGTCTTGAGGAACCGCCCTAGCCATCAGGGCCAACTGCTCTGAGTGGAGAGGGACAGTTTTTGAAGGAGGGACTGTGGGTTGGGCAGACATTCAAAAAGGGTCTACTTACACTGACCCTCTCCTCAAAAATCTACCCAGCTCATGTGCCACCCCCTTCATGAAGTCTTATTTTCTTGCCTATCTAACCCAATAGCTCTCTTTCACTTAGAACGTGAACAGCAGGGCACACGACTAAAATATGGAACATTATCCATATTTTTTGGATAACACACAAAATCCATCTAAAGTGTTAGCAGCTGGAGAGCAAGAAGCTTCCATTATGCATCCATGTGACCTGTGTAGTCACTGATCCAGGGCACGCAGTGCAGGCTGTGCAGGTACCTGCTGGTCGCCTTAGGCATTGGTAGAGGTCTTTCAGACATAACAGACACAGACTCTGGATGATAAGGGGGAAGAAAAAGCAATTTTGTGGAAGGGTATAAGGCATCTCAGAAAGAATGGAAAAGCTGAACCACCAATCTAAAGTAGCAAGAGGGAGCAGGAAGGATGACTTCCTTGGGACGCTGCTATCCAGTGAATCACTTTCTACCATCCTCCATCCTTACAGAACTCCATTCAACACTCAAAGTCCCAGTTCAGCCAACTTCTGGCTGGATCACATTGAATGAGCCACTCAATTTCTGTGCTTGGGTTTCCTCTTGGCAGAATGGGGCTAACAACCAAACCTACCTTCTAGGGGCCAAGGGAGGATTGGATCACTTAATACATGGAAAGCACTTAGAAAGGGGGCTGGCATACAGTAAATGCTTAATAAATGTTAACTATCTGAAAAAGAAAGAAGCCTACTAAGGACATATATCCATTCCTGGAGGCCAGCAAGGTGGGCAGAGGGTCTTGACTGACAGTCCCACCAAGGCCCATGTACAGCAGGGGAGGGACAGCTCTTCAGGGAATGCGGAAGCACCCTTACAGAAGAAGGGGAAATGGATACTGGACAGGCAAGAACTAAAAAGGCCCACTATGATTTCTCACTTCCCCAGGACTGGGAAAGGAGATTGCCCACCCCCCTGTCTGCAGATCTAATTCTGAATGGGGCCAGTCATGCCGAAAAGCAGGGAGGAGGGGCAGGAGGCAGATCCAACAACAGCCAAGCAATCTCACCTCCAAGTTATGACCCAAGCAGTCTAAGAGCCTCAAAAAATAATGCTTCAGGCCAAAGTCAGATGCCAAAAGGTCTTTATCCAGCTCCCACGTGCAATTCTCCTGCCGCTGGCTAGCCGTGATTAATTCCTGTGACAGCCACAGGAATCATTCCTAATGAATTTCTAATGAACTCATTTGGTGTTAACGCGGTGTGTAATTCCGCAGGACACTCATTATAATTTAGCCTGATTAAGTCTGTAGTTATCGGGAACTACTATTGCTTTAAGCTCATAAACAGGAAAAAAGTAATTATCCAGATCAGGTTGTTAAATTATGAAGAGGATTGGTCATTCTGAGAAATCCAAGGGGTCGCTGCTCCTATTTTTTTCTCCTTGGGGTGCACTGCTCTACAGTGGTGAACTGCTGCGCAGTCTTTAAGAGGAGGCAAAAAGGCCCTCCCAGACTTCATATTCTGTAATGGCTGCAGCCTATGGGGGAGAATTTTTAAGGGCCTTTCAAAGGTGACCCTACCCTCAAATAGTCTGCTCCACTTGCCTGCTGTTGGCTACTGGCTCTGAATTTCCACCATAGGGGTGGATTCCTTTCGGTTTGAGGCACTGTCCCGGGTTGAAAGCTGACCTATACCGCACCTCAAGGTTCTCAAGGCCTTCACAGATATGTTATCTCACCTGATCATCATTGCATCCCAGATATCCCAGATATTGTAATTAAACCCCTCTGACAGATAAGGAGGTTGAGGTTCAGGGAGGTCATGTGACTTGTCCAAGGTCACTGGGAGCCAGAACTGGGAACTAAGCCCATCTCTACCCACCCTCAGCTCAGTCATCCTTCCACATCACCTCCCATTTACTGCCTGGAATTCATTTCATTCATGTGTGACTGCTAGATCAGGCGTTCCTTGAACTTCGATCCCTTCTTAACTATTTGACTTGCTTCATTTCAGAAGATGGGCCCCTAAAGCTTCCTTGGCAAGGTCAGGTCAGTCCACTGGAACATCTGAAAGAGTGCATCATTCACTGGTTGATTTCATGTCTCCTAGCGTACTTCTCCCAGAAATTTCCTCCTTATTCCCACTTTCTTATAACCAACTGCATACTTTTGGTTAAAATGCAGATGGAGCTTTTTTTGTAATTTTGAAATAATTTTCTCTCAATGATGAATTAACACTTTAAGTTGTATAAAGTTAAGCAAAATACAGAAAAATCTAAGGACAAATATTGTATGATCTCACTTATATGGAATAATTAGAATATGCAAATTCATAGAGTCAGAAACTAGAATAAAAGGTTAGCAGGGGCTGGGTGTGGGTGAGGAATGGGGAATTAATGCTTAATTGGTACAGAGTTTGTGTTTGGGAGAAGTTTTGGTAATGAATGGTAGGGATGATGGTGCAACGTTGTGAATGTAACAAGCACCACTGCACTCTATATACATATAGATAGATATATTTTTTGTATTCTATATTTGAGAGTGAATAAAATGGGAAATTTAAGATTGTATGTATGTTACCAATATAAAAACAAACAAACATAAAACTGCACAACACAAAATGTAAACTATGGACCATAGTCAATAGTATAATTATAATAATATTATTTTATCTGTTGTAACAAAGGTACCTCACTAATGCAAAATGTTAATAATAGGGAAAACTGTGTGCATGAGGGGTTTGGTGTATGGGAACTCTGTACTTTCTACATGATTTTTTCTGTAAACCTACAACTGCTCCAAGAAAAAAAAAGTTTCAGAAAATTTTAAGATAAATATAATCTGTAATTCCAGCACTTAGATGGAACCATTACTTAACAGTCTGTAGGTATATCCTTCCAGACCTTATTATATGCACATAGAAATATATAAAAATGGATTATCAAAATTGGGATCATACCATCTGTACTATTTTGAAAATTGCTTTTTTTTAACTTGGAATTATGAAACTTCTGAAAGATGAATTTATATAGTCAAATAATAAATAAAAACTAATTTAATAAGAATATCCATAGTAACTCCTCTGTGTTATAAAATAGTAAAAGTAGGGTAATTTAGAGAATAAAGCCCAAATAAATCTCACACAGAAGCCAGAAAGGACATTTGCTTATCACACCTTTGTTTCCCCAAATGTCTTGCTTATCAGTTTGATTTGGGAGTTTGGCATGAGATGGAAGATAAACACCAGTGGATGGAAGATAAAGGCCAAGGGTCAAAGTCACATGGCACTGAGGGTCACGGTGAGTGAACCCCACAATGGGCATTTAGAGGTAGGCCTCCTGGCCTTGCTCTGGCCCTTGCTGTTATGTCCCCCAGAAAGGAATGTTCAAGTCTGAACCCCCAGTCCTGTGTGTGAACTTATTTGCAAACAAAATCTTTGAAGATGTAATTGGTTAAGATGAGGCCAAACAAGATTATATGGGCCCTCATACAATACAACTGTGTCCTTAGAAGAGGGAACTTTGGACACAGAAACAAGCACTAGGAGAGGTGACCGAGTGACAGCAGAGGCAGTGATCGAACTGCTGCAGCTGCAAGCCAAGGGAAGCTGAGGATTGTTAGCAAACCACAGGAAGCTAGGAAGAGGCAAGGGAGGATTCTTCCCTACAGGTTCCAGAGGGAGCAGGGCCCTGTCAAAACCTAGACTTCAGTTGTCTAACCTCCAGAACTGTGAGGCAATCAATTTCAATTGTTTTAAGCCTCCTAGTGTGTTGTACTTTGTTACCTCAGCCTAGGAAACTAAGACACTTGCCCACCTCCCCAGTCTCTCTTCTGTGGTACAGGCCCTCACTCTCCGCTGCCATCTCTTCCATCATCTCTAGAATCCTCCAGACCCACTGTGCCATTTTGCACCTCTCGCCTTTACACATGCTTTTCCCTCTCTATAGAATGCCCAGGGGCATAAATGGTAAAAATGGACTTTTGGGTAATGTCTAATTCGATGTCTGCCTACATGGAAAATAAAAAGAGCTCCTTGAAGGGCAAACTAGGTTTGGGGTCAATATGGAAGGAGGTTCTGGGGCAAGTCGGGGAGAAACTTTACCTTCCTCTTTAAAGATGGAAGCCAGCTTTTGGAAGCCTATCTCAGTGTTGTGTTTAATACTATAACCACCAGGCAGCCTTGCATGTCCAAGCCACTCTGGCATTAACATCCTGCCACCTCGGCTGTCTTTCTGGTCTGCACATCCCACTTTCCTAACTCTCTTCCAAACTCTCTGTCAGTCCCAGGTGAGAGGCTGCTTGCCTCTTGACAGTGGCTTCCCACCTTACACACAGCCAAGTGGTCCCTCAGAGGGGTGGGTAAGTACATTGTAGCTGTTCCGACGTGGGCAGGAATGAGTGAGTTCATGTAGCTATTGATGTGACCACTGCGTGTATCTGTGTGCCTCTGTGTACCAGTGCATGTGTCTTTGTGCTGTTGTACATAGGAATTATGTGCATGTGTGAGAAATCATGTAGACATGTCCTTATATCTGTGCATATAGGACTCTGTATGTATTTCTCTGTGTATATAGGTATATAAGCACCACTGTGTGCATATATGGAAGTTGTATTACCTGCCTGTATGTACCTGCAAAGCAGTGTACGTGTGTGCTCAGCTGTGACTTTCTGTGTACAGCTCTGGATCTGTTGTATACTGGTTTGTGACTGTGTGCATGTGGAGCGTCTGTTTATCTAAGGGAAAATCAGTTTGATGTCTTAGGTTGCAAGTGAAAAAAAAAAGCCCAACTCAAACACCAAATAAAGTTATCCCATGTACCTGGAATATCCTGTATCCGGAGACTACAGACTCCACTGACCGATAAAGGAGTCTTCAGTGCTGGGGTGTCTTTCTTGAGAATGAGAACATTTTCCCAGAAACCCAAGCCAACGTCCTCTATGTCTCATTGGCTAGAACTTGGTCACATGGCCCAAGCTAAACCAATCTCTGTCAAGGGGCTTGGCCTGCTGTGGTGGGCTTGGACCAATCAGGATCGTCCACCTGAGGTGGGATCCGCCTTCCGGAGCACAAGGCGGTCAGCAGGCGGAGTTCTGTCGGAAAGGGAAAGGGGGATGATGTCAACTGTGTCTACTACAAAAGTGCCTGCGCCCGTGTGGGGGCATGTCTAGCCATGAATGCTCATGGATGTGTGTATATAGCAACATAAACGAATATATATGCGGCTGTTTCAATTACCACAAAACAATTCGATGTTGCAGAACAAACCATCACAGCACGTGGTGGCTTCAGACAACAAACTTTCATGATGCCGCATGGTTGTGTGGGTCATGAATTTGGGCGGGCCGTGGCCGGGTGGGCCTCTGTTTCCCGTGGCCTTGTCTGAGGGCATTCACAAGGCTACATTCAGCTGGCAGCCGGGCTGGGCTGCAAGGTCCCAGAAGGTTTCCTCCATGTGGCTGATGTGTCAGTGTTCCTTAGCAAGGCCCCTCGTGGGCTTTCTCATTGCACGGTGGGCCCAGGATGGGTGGGCTGAGCACATGACAGCTGGCTTCCAAGAAAGAAGGTGCAAATACTGCCAGTCTGAAAGCCTGGAATGAGTCAGGACCTGGCTTCGAGAGGTTGAGAAAGATGTTGCGACCAAAAGGGGGAAAGAGAGAAATGAGACAAAATAAAATGTCAGTGGCTGAGAGATTTCAAACAGAATAGAGAGGTTATCCTGGAGGTTATTCTTATGCATTATATGGCTATCCCTTTTTAGTTTATGGTGTATTGGAGTGTCTAGAGGAAAATACCTGAAACTGTTAAGCTGTGTTCCAGTAGCCTAGATTCTTAGAGACAATTGTATAAAGATTTAACGTTTAAAATGTGACTATTCTTATCCAGGATATGAACAGGTGAAAATATATGGATAAAAATAAATAAATAAATAACAGGTAGCATAAAGGGTAAAATAAATTGGGCAGATAGAAACAATAGTGGTCAATGAGAGGAAAGAGTAGGGTATATGGTATGTATGAATTTTTTCTTTTTTCTCTTTATTTCTTTTACTGGAGTGATGCAAATGTTCTAAAAAATGATCATGGCGATGAACACACAACTATGTGATGATATTGTGAGCCATTGATTGTGCACAACGTATAGAAAATATGTATGTGAAGATTTCTCAATTTAAAAAAATTAAAAAGAAAAAAAAATACTGCCAGTTCCCTGAAAACCTGGATTCAGAAATCTTAGAACATTGGCCACTGCCAAAGATTCCAGTGGAGGGCAAACAGAATTTACCTTGTGACGGGTGGAGCAGCAAGCAATATAGGCTAGAGAGGAATCGATGACAGCCATCTTTGGAAACTATCTTCCATAGTGGGAATATGTATTGGGAATAAGGGTGGATGTATGAGAGTACACAGGTGTGTCTGAGTGTATGCATTTTTGTTTGTGTATTAAGGAACATGGGTATGTGCATATGGGAGTGTGTATGCAACTGTACATGCATTTGCTTATATGTGTATGTCTATTTGTACATATAGATGTACATGCAGTTGGGTAGGTGTGTGTGTGTAGGACTGTATTTACACACAAGGCGATGTGACCCTGCCCAGCTGCAGCCTTCCTGGGTAGGTACGCTGAGATAGCAAATCTCCACCAAGGTAACAATCTAATCATTATTAAGATCTTGTCCTTGGCTGGAAGTCCTTGGGCTCCAAGCCAGTCAGAAGACTCAGCTCTTATCATAACCCTGAGAAAACCACAGTGCAGGCAATGGGGGAAGAAGCCATCTGCAGTTTTTTTAATCCCTGAGAGCTTTCCTTAGAAAACTCCAGACCCCACTTAGTACCACTAAGTGGTATTGGACCACTAATACCAATAGGAAAGCTGAACTTTAACTCCCCCCAGCCCCCCACCACGATTCTACCCCTTTCCCCTCCTCAGGCTGTCAACCTTAGGATAAGATTTCAGAGAAAGCAGGCAGCTCTGAGCTCAAGGCTGTTGGTGGGGTGGGACCTCCTATCTCAGGTAGGCACTGAACCCTTAGCCTCTCTTGCACTGTCCATAATGTGTTTCCAGGAAGGAAAATATGATGGGGGATGGGGGAGGGATGCAGGGAGGAGGGGAAGAAAAGTGTTTCCTTGTGCCTTTTCCATGTGCCACTGTGCATCACCTATGGCTTTCGCTCTGTCTTAACAATGAACTTTGTAGCAAGGATGCTGTGCATCCTTCTACAGACGAGGGAAAGGATTCATTTTCCGTGTTTAAACATTTGAACGAGATAAAATAACAGCTAAACCCGGCAATACATGACCTCTCCCAAAGAAAAGCTCAGATATGGAACAACAGGAGGCCCAGGTATTATACTGGTGGTGGGGATGCAAACCATAAGGCAAGTTCAGGTCTGGATCCCTGATCCTGTGAGTATGAACATATTTGTAAATAGGACCTTTGACGATGCAGTTAAGGTATGCCCAACTGAGTGAGGTGGACCTTAATCCAATATGATGAAGTTCCTATAAGCAAAGGAAATTGGACACAGAAGAGAAGCTACAGGGAATAGCCTGAAGCTGGAAATCAAACTCAGGGGAGAAAGGAGAAGACGCCATCAGGGGCATTGCCATGTGATGGAAAAGCCAAGGAACCCCAAAGATTGCCCACCAGCCAGAAGATACCAAACCTGGAAGGAAGCCAGCCTTCTAGCCTCTGAAACCATGAGCCAGTAAGTTCCTGTTGTTAAGCCAACCTATTGCATGGTATTTGTTTTAGCAGCTAGTAAACTAAAACAATAGGGATTCTTTTTAGGGCCTATCAGATCATCTCTCAACATTGATTAAAGCCTTTCAGGGTCTACTTATTGCCACTAAGATAAAGATCAAATCCAAACTCCTTACTGAGGCTTATAAGGCCTCAAACGGCTGGGTCCTGACCCCCCCACCCCACCCCTGTCCTCTTTGCCCCAGCCACATGAGTCTTCCCTAGGTTCCTTAAATTCCTTAAATAGTTGGTGTGCCTCCCTACCTGGGCCCTTTGCATCTGCTGTTCCCTGGTCTTGACCTGCTCTCAGCTTCAACATCACATTCTCTACTAAGGAAATGTTCACTTTGCGTAGGCATGATAAGGTGTTGTGATTGTATTTTTCTTTTTAAAGAGCCTTTATCTTTTAGAGGTACACACTGAAGTATTTGCAGATAAACAATAGGATGGCTGAGATTTGCCTCAAAAATAACCGGGCTGGGGGTGGTTAAAGTGGGAGGTGAGGGTATGTGAGTGGGAGTAGACGTGAAACAGGATTGGCCCTTGTTGACAATTCATAGTTGCAGGCCTGGGAGATGGGTGCACGGGGCTCATTGTGCTATTCTCTCTACTTTTATATATGTTTGAATTTTTTCGTAAGAGACTTTAAAAGTCTGTTCAAAAATTAACTGGAGAAAAAAGTCACTTCCTCAGAAAAGCCTTTCCAACTCGAGGCCACGGCAGTCAGGTCCCCTTTTATATGCAGCCATTCATTTCTCCTTCACGGTTCTTATACCGATTGTAATGGCATAATTGTGTAAGAATTAGAAATTAGAAAGTAGAGACGTGTCTAAATCCCTGCACTATCCCAGAGCACATTTGTTGAATGAAAAAAGAAATGAATGAGTGAATGAATGAATGAGTTCTGAGGCGAAAGCTCACTGTGTGCTTGACGGGAGAGGAGAGGTAGCTCCCAGACGAGAGGGAGGAGGGGAAGAAGGAGGGAAAGACGAGGGAGAAGGGGCAGGGGAGAAGGAATCCCAGCCAAATGCTCTCCAACATCCCATATTATTTTTAAATTTTATTTTGTTTCAATTATTCTCCTTTGGCTATCATTTCTTTTTTATTAAAAAAAAGCTAAATTAATTTTTAAAATAGGGAATACATCCACATTTCAATACTGAAGAATAGCAAAAGGAGATACAGATGAACCCTCCTTTTCCCAGTCCCCCTGCCACCAGCTCCCCAACCTGAGGCAAACAAAATTATCCGTTTCTTATGTATCCTTTTAAAGATACATTATACATATGCATGCCAATATGTATATATTTAAATGTATATGTACTTTCCCCACTTTATCACACTTTGATTTTTTTTTTTTTTACTTAATATAGCTTAGCACGAACTTTCCATGTTGGTACCAGACATGCATGCCTGGTAATTCATTCTATAAAGTCTACCGTAGTGTATTTAGCCAGTCACCTACTGATGGAACATTTAGGTTATTTCCCACCTTTTGTTATAATAAACAAAGCGGCAGTGGAAAAATTTCTTTGCATTTACGTATCTGTAGGATCAAATCCATTGAAGTAGAATGGCCGGGTCAAAGAATACTGTGGTTGTAATTTAGCTAGATACTGGCCAACTCACCATCCTTCATGAAGGCTGTCCCAGCTTGTATTCCCCCAGCCAGGGGGAATATTATATATTCACTGGAGCTGGGGTTGAAGGGGAATAAGATGTGGCAAGGCCTAGAGAAAGGATGGAGCGGTCCAAGGAGGCTTATGCTAGGAAAACATAGACACTGGGGATGGTCCTTCGGTATCTGCTGGTAATGCAGACATCTCCCTGTAATAAACACCCAATGGGAGGTGACAGCCTCTACGACTCCCTGGGGTCTCCGCCCACCCCAGCAGGAAGAGCGTGGGGTGGGGGGAGGGTGGGGGCAGAGTTAGGAAGAGGGGATTCCGGGCCCAGGTCTGCCACCTCAGCTTGACAGGGGGCCCCCAGGCAGGCTGCTTTCATAACCGGAGTGATTAGCTCCCAGCACAGGGCTCAGTGTGTAGCATGATCTCCCGTAGCCCTAAGAGGCCAGCAATTTCTTCAGTCTGAGCTTAGAGAGGTAGGGAAACTGCCCGAGGTATTACAGCTATTAAGTGGCAAAGTCAGGATTTGAATCCAGTGGTCAAAGTTGATTCCCGAGCTGGAGAAAGAAACAGAGAGCAAAGGTAGAGCAGGCAGGTGGGAGCCAGTGAAACCTGCTAGTGAAAGAGAAAGGGAAAATGGTTCCAACACTCTTTCTGACAGCTTGTGGTTTTAAAGGAAAAACCGCCCCAAGAGGGATGGGGAGCGGGAGTTCTTAACTTCATGTTTCCTGGCCCTTGAGGCTGAGCCTCAGTTTACCTCTCAGTGCGATGAGGCAGTTAGGTTCTGCCTAAGCCATTTCCATCCCAGAGAGTGTGAGGCTGCCGAGAATGCACAGTGAATAAGAAGGTCAGAAGGAGCAGGACCTGCTGGGGGCAGCGTGGGGGCGCTACGGAGCCCCCCTCCGTGGAGAAGGCCACCTGGAACTCCATTTCTTCCAGGAAGACCCGTCTCCTCCACCCGTCCACTTCGCTCCGGGCTGGTTTGGGCTTTACGTTCAGGCTGTGAGCTCCCCGGTGGGCAGAGACCCGGTCCGTAGGCGTCTGTGTCCCTGCTTGGCCCTGGCCCTGGGACTTAGCATGGGACAGGCCCTGATGGAGATGAGGTAGACGGCCGGCCCGCAGAGCGGGGATGCTGTGACCTGGAGCGCCCTCTGGTGGGAAGCTCGGAGCGGCCTGGCCTGGGGGGGGAGGGGGGAGGGCTGGCCCCCTGCCCCCCTCCCCCACATCAGCTCTGGGTGGGAGACGGCCCGAGGCGTGTCCCTCCCCCCGGGGAAGCTTACCTGGTACTTGTACCAATGAGGCTTTCACAAAGAGAGTCTCACAAAGGGACTGCTGAAAGCAGGGAAAGGACTCTGGAAGCCATGACCGGAAGTTAGAACCACAGGTAACAAGTCCCCCAAGCGTTCCCCTCACTGTGTGACCTGGGATATCCTTTTATTTGCCTAAGATGACTTCTTTCCAGCTTCCCTGCATGGTGTGCCGGGGGTCAGCCAGCCCCAGCCGCTTCACCCTCCTCACCCTTTCTCCGGCCTGTGAGCCCCCCAGACCAGAGGCGACAAAGCCTACAATGAGACCAGGGGCCAGAGCCCTGAAAGAGGCTCTTGAGGTCATCTAATCATTCATTCTTTTGTTTATTCAGTAAATATTTGTTGAGCCTCAACTCTGTGCCAGACACAACTGTCTGGGCCGGGAGAGAGGAATTAGCAAGGCAGGCAAGGTCTCTGACCTCCGGGAATTTCGATTCCAGGCAATGAGAGGCAGTCAATAAACAAAGAAGCAAAATAATTCCTATAGTCAAAAGTGCTTTGAAGAATATGTAATGGGATGCTGTGTGAGTATGCAAGGAGGTCACTTTCAGAGCTGGTGGGCAGAGAAGGCCTGTTTCCTAAAGGAATATGCCTGAACATGCCCTAATGCCAATGATGCAGGATTGGGAATAGCGGGAGAGGAACTTCAGGCAAAGGTTACAGCTTGTACACAAAAGCTGTGGGGCAGGGGGAGGGTGTACAAGCTGGACACGGAATAGAACGAAGGACAGTGTGGTTAGTGCTTCGTGGTGAGAGAAAGAGCTGGGGTCAGTGGGGGGCGAGGGTGAGCATGTACATTCGAAGGCTGCGGCCAGGGTTTGGGATTTGATGCTGAGTGCTGAGGAAGCCATCACAGGGCTCTGAACGTGAGGATGGCCTGCTCCGATCTGCATTTTAATAGGTTTTCCATTTGCTTCATGGAAAATAAGCTGTAGGAAGAGCAAGAGCGGAAGCAGGGAGAGTAGTGATCAGGCAATTCCAGGTCTCCAGATACAAAGATGGTGGCTAAACCAGGATGGGGAGAAAGAGTCGGATTTTGATGAATTTTGCTGATGGACTGCTCGGGAGGGGAGAGGGAGAGCAAAGGCGTGTGCCTGTGCATCAGTCCTGGTTCCTCCCCCTTCCCTCTCTCTCCCCTCCAGCATCTTCTTCAGCTAAGAGGAGGGACAAAGATCCCCAGACTCTGATGCCAGAGGCCCCAGTGCTGTAGGTTGGTGTGTTGGAAGACTAGGGGTCTGGGATTCGGTCAAGGCCAGAGGCACTTTCAACCTCAAATAGCCGCTTTCTCTCTCCATCTGCAATAGCTCTCTCTTTCTCTCCCTTTCCTCTCCAGCTCCTTCCCCCACCTCCTCTCATACCCACCAGACAACCAGACCACACACACACACACACACACACACACACAACACACACACACACACACAGGCAGTTTACTGCAGCCTTATCAGAAGGAAGCCTCCAGCAGAGACAAGCAGTCTCCAGGGACAGAGCAAGAGGAGCTGACTGTGGAGTTTTCAGAGGAGGGGGAGGCAGCCTGTGCTGTCTTCCACATTCCATCCTCCCCCTGCTCTTGCCACCCGCCTGGCCTCCACACAGCCTCTGTCTCGCTCTGGTTTCCTGCAGCATCTCCCACTAGACCAATGGCTCTCAACTGCAGCTGATTTTGCCTCCGGGGAACATTTGGCAATATCTGGCAACATTTTTAGTTGTCATAACTTGGGAGGGGGGAGTGGAGGACGGGTTGCTACAGGCATTTTAAAGGACAGAGGCAGAGGTGCTGCTAACATCCTTTGAAGCAAAGGACAGACTTCCACAACAAAGAATGAATGACCCAGCCCAAATATCAGTAGTGCCCATTTGAGAACCCCTCTTCTACGCTCTGCTGCCAGGGCTGGAAGGGAATGTTCTCTTCCTCATTGTGGAGCTATCATCACACAGGCATTTATCAAGTGCTACCTATGTGGCTGCGCCGTCCCCGCATTATCTAGGTTAGTCTTCTCAGCCACGTAATGTGAGGTAGGTATTATTATTTGCCTAAGGTCACACAGGCAGTGCAGTTCAGAGCTGGGATTCAGACCTTTAAAGCCTGTGGTTTTAACTGCTCCCTCCTAAGTGAATGGGTTTTCCCAGTAGGTGTTGCTGTTGATAGCAGTGGAACACTTCATTTCAGCTGAAGCCTTATGGGGAAGTCCAATGTGTAAAAGAGATAAAAGTAGGACTTCCATGGCTGGCAGAGGATGTCAAAGCTCACACGCCCACGCCCACTTTCCTCCATCCTCTCCCTGGAGCCTCCAAGGACATCCATCCACCATGGCGGGGATACCAGGGAAGGCTGCACAGGCTGTGCACTGCAAACTTCCAGGGGTGCCATTCCCATGGCTACCTCGTGGCTTGTAGGGCAGAGCTACCTTTAGGGCAGGGTGGCAGATAGGTTTCATGTCCAGTGGGAACATGCATTGCTTAGAAGAGAAGGTGACATGATCAATTAAGGAGGTCTGGAGTGGGAAGGGCATGTGAGCTGTAGCTGCCATCGCTGCCCTAAGATACGAGAAATAGGAAATTGAATTTGACCAGGAGATAGCAGGCCCCTCCCCACTCCTTGCAACTGAGCAGTGACTCAAAAAGGAAGCTGTCATTGGGAAGGAAAA